>CATIWQ010534860.1:0-29965 GCA_949673415.1 Euphorbia schlechtendalii
TAAAAAGAGGGATGGGTGTTTTGTAGGCAAGCGGATACATCAACCTGGTTGGGACGTCCGCCCCGAAATTTTCATCCATCCCAATCTTTTTTCCTTCGGGGGAACACAATGTTCCTCCGAGGGGTTTTCAAAAAAAAAAAAACATGTACTCGAGTATTTTGGGTTGGATTTGGTTTCAGCACATGAATGATATCCTTAACTTTAGATCTCATATGGTCCTCCAAATATTAATTTGCAATTAATTAACTTATGTAGATATTGTGTTAGTTTGTTGAAGTCCAACTTATAATAGAGTTGAAAACATGTCAAACTAGGGTTGTGAACTACTAGTACCTTATACTCAAGTGTTAATTTCTCATACAAGTTTAGTATATCGAGGTCTTAGCCTAGTGGTTAAGACGGCAGCTGTAGACTCTAAAAGTTTCAGGTTCGAATCACATCCGGGGTGGGTTGGGGATTTTTTCTTTTCATTTAATAATATAAGCCCAAATGAGATAAATTTAAAAAAAAAAAAAAAAAAATCTGAGGACCCTTACAAGTTTGAACAATGAAAAATTTATAGTAAACAAAAGTCATTGATTAATTATTAGATAAAAGTAAAATTTATAAAGAAATAAAAAATTTATTTACCCAATTTCTTCGAATATTCATTTCAATATATAAAAATAACTTCCTGCGTCTTACATTGGGACATAGGTCAGCTTTGTCTTCCAAGAAAGAATCATTAACGCATTTGGAATTCAATTTATAGTATTTATGTATTTCCTTTACTTTCATTTCTTTTTATTCATATCGTTTATGTTTTTTTTGATGGAACACACATTATTTATCAAGAAAATGATTGGAATCAATTAAGCTTTTGCAACAAAGGCTAAATGGATCTATAATGGGTGAAATCAATCATCATATATTAAGTTAAATAATCAAATATTTGATTAGGAGACTTAATGAATTAAAAACAGTACAATTAAATAAACAAATGTGAGTGGAGGGTTTGGGATAAGCTTCATCCAATAAAAAATGAACACTTGAAATGAGGTAAGATTTGACCTAATATAAAAATGGATATATGCATTGCTCAAATGCTTTGGTGTTTGAAAGAGACGGCAAACCAAAAATAACAATGAAAATAGTCCACGTATGTACTATATTTTGATTATAGTCTTCTAATTTCAGGTTCTATTGCTTAAAGTGAATTACACACATTTACCTAACTATAATCATTCTTTTCGACCTAAGTTTCACTTATTACTACATTACATGCATATCATTCTCACAAAGTACCATCTTTTGTAATCATTTTAAGATAGTTGAACCAAATTTATAATTAATTCTGACCGCTTTTTTGAAAGTGATAAATTCAAATTTTGACATTTTTATCTTAAACAAATCTCACATGTGTGTCTATATATATATATATATATATATATATATATATATATATATATATATATATATATATATATGTATGTATGTATGTATGTATGTATGTAATAATATTTTAAAAATTGTAGGACGAGATTTTTCATTTAGGTGTTATTGTCCGGTGATGAGTTTATCATTGCAAAGGTAGGATTCTTAACATTTATGATTTACAATATTGTTTTTCATAATATTTAAATTTTTTTGTAAAATATTTTCAAAATATTATTTGTAATTTAACAATTATTAAAAATAGAAATATATAAATTTGGTTAGTCCTAATTAGTTTTATAGGTCTTTAGTAGTTATTTTTAAAACACTTAAATATATACACCAAGCTTCATCACAATAAAAAATTATCAAACCAAAAACTTAGTCTTTGTTAGGAATGAATATTACACATTGTTATCGGAGGATCCATTGAGCTTGTATATAAGTAAGGTTTTGAAGATTTTAACTTGAATGACATGTTTTATAACCGTGAGAATGATCGTAATAGATGCCAAAGCGGATAATATAGTTCAAACTGTTTATAACAATCTTAAATTAATGAATAAAAAAAATGAGGGGAGCTCCCATAAAGTGAAAACGAAATTATGATATATGAGAAAAGAAAAATAAACAAACTCAAATGATTAAAAATCCTTCTATTCTTTTACTCGTGTCATTCATTATTAGTCAAAAATGAAGATTGTCTTTATAAATCAGTGTTTAAGAAATATAATAATAGGTAATTAGAGTTGTGTTTGAAGTGTGATACTTCAAATTTGTGGTTTGACCAGAGAAAACAAATCAATTGCAATAATAAATCCTGAAAAGCCGATGTTTTTTTCTCGGATAATGTTCTTTTTTGTTACCGAGATGTTGGATTAGAAGAGTAATTGAGCATGTGGACATGCTCGTCTCTATTCTATATATGATAAAAAGGAAAGCCCTTTTCTATGCTCCAATTTTTATTGCTTTCCTTCTCCAGAGGAAGGAAATCAACCCAGATTGTTTTTATCTGATTCTTTTCTTATTTTATCTTTAAAATCTCGTAAAGTTCCAGTCTTGCAAGTAATTTGTTTTCCCTTGCTTAAGCTAATCGCTTGCTTGTTTTGTCTTTTTCTTGTTTTAACTATTGTTTTATCTTTTTTATCGACTACTTTGCGATTGAATTTGATAAAAAGACACAAAATTTGCATTAAATTAAGTTTTCTAATGGAAGAAACCAACAAAACAAGCAAGTTCAAGAGGATTTGTGTCTTCTGTGGTAGCAACTCTGGAAATAGACAAGTTTTCAGTGATGCCGCTCTCGAATTGGGCGATGAACTGGTTTGTTATCCATTTCTCTTCACTTTCAAATCCGTCAATTACAATTGGGTTGACCTGCAGATTAGGTGTTCGATGATATGCCCCAACGAAATAGAGTTTAGATAACGGGGTAGTTATTTTCTAAAAAACGAAATTCCTTGGCATAATTCAAACTTCAAAGTTAATTATGAGTGGAATTATGACGTATTAGATTGTTTTTGGCAAATTTCAATTTTGCTAATAGAGAAATTTGATTGCAGGTGAAGAGGAAGATTAACCTAGTTTATGGCGGAGGCAGTGTCGGATTAATGGGTTTGGTATCTCAGAAAGTTTACGAAGGGGGCTGCCATGTTCTTGGGTAAATAAGAACTATAATTCCAAATAAAATCATCCATAATTGCAGTATTATTTATGTTAATAATTGCAGCTCATTTATTTGTTAACCTTATTACATCAAAATTCTAAGTTAGTATTTGTTTCTCAATGAAGGATCATCCCAAAGGCTCTCATGCCGCTCGAGGTATCGATGCTTTTGACCATTTAGTTTGTTTCGGTTACTACAGTTAATTCCTTCTAGATGTTTTTTTCTCGGATAATGTTCTTTTTTGTTACCGAGATGTTCAGATATCAGGTCAAACTGTCGGAGAAGTAAGAACCGTGTCAGACATGCATGAAAGAAAAGCCGCCATGGCTAGAGAATCTGATGCCTTCATGGCTCTTCCTGGTAAATGGGGTTCAAAAAAATTTCATTTTTAATGCAAAAATGAAGAATTTGATAACAAATTTTGGTCCTTTAAAGAGTTGGTTCAATATTTACGAGGCTCTTCAATAAATGGTGTAGGAGGATATGGTACTATGGAAGAACTATTGGAAATGATCACATGGTCCCAACTCGGAATTCATAAGAAACCGGTAAATTTCTCAATCTTGAAGTTTTTTGCTCTAAATTTTTTTTTTCAAATTCTAACAAGACAGAATTTTGGACAGGTTGGCTTGTTAAACATTGAAGGTTATTATGATTGTTTGCTTGCTTTATTCGACAACGGTGTTAAAGAAGGTTTCATCAAGTCGGGCGCTCGCCAAATAGTCCTCTCTGCCCCAACGGCAAAAGAACTTCTCGAAAAGATGGAGGTATTATCGAAAATTCAGTTCACGGCTTACAGATTTACGATCAATTTGAGAGAGTATTTTTATTACATTGTAAATTATGTTTTTATATTTGTGCAGCGATACACTCCTTCGCATGAGCAAGTTGCTTCTCACGAAAGCTGGAATATGGAGCAACTGGGTAATTATCCAACACAACAAAATGCAGAGTGAAGAGTTTGCTGTAGGATTTTTGGTTAAATTGATTTCCTGCTACATGTTCTGCTGTTACACTTTTAAATTCCCATCATTTTTGGGCATTAAAGCTCCTTTTTTTTTTGTTATTGTTGCTGCTTGGTTTTATGAATCTTTTTTTGTTTTTCTATTTCTTTGCCAATATGTGTTTACTGATCTTTCATTAATCATTTGTTTTGAGACTATAGGAATAGTTGACTAGGATCATGGATCTAATCTCCTGCTAGAATCATAAAGATTCAAACTTTAAACCACAATTTCTCCAACTCTTATCCCCTTTTGCTTAGAAAGTATATACCTTAGTGCCCCCACAATGTTTCACTAAGTTTATGAGCTCTACAATAAATGAAAATGGGGACTACTACAAAGACCGCCTAGTACATTATCAACTCACCTGTCAACCTTTTTCCTCTGTTTCAGACAGAACTTACAGTACCTTCCTATTTTAAATTTGAATGATACATTCTTTCAAGGATAAGGATTCTCTAAATTTGGTAAGTGGTACATTTGTACATTTCAGTCAATCACAACCATTCATTCCGTTTTAATGGTTGGGATTGAATTTTAGTTGTCTGTGGGGTTCATAGTGGAATTAAATCTCAACCATTAAAATTGGATGGATGGTTAAGATTGATTGAAATTTAGAGAATCCTAGTACCTTTCTATTGTAAATTTTTTCAAGTAAATTAGTAAGAAAAAGATGTTGAACCACAAGGGCTTGCTTTGATACAACTGAGCAGGATTTGGTGTAGACAACAAGGGATTTACCCATGGTATAATGAAGGTATAAATTGATTACTTGACAAAGGGTTAGAGTCGAAATGGTTTTACTCGTGCACTTCAAAAACTTTCCGTCTCATTCAATTGATAAGCTCTTCATTCACTCAAGCCAAGCAAATCCTACTAGTAGAACCTGTTAAGGAAACATGCTTGGCCAAAATTGCCAAAAGAAAACTAGCATTTAATAGTAACTTTTAATAGTCCGACCAATCAAACTTAATTAATGAAGGTAGCAGAACGATAACACAGCAAAACATTTTGTCCAGGAAGTTAAGGACTTCAAAGGCTTATCAGTGTCATCTTAGAAAAAGAAAGTAGTATGTGGTAATCAAAGGGGGCATAGAATGAGCAAGCTTTCAAAATCAGTAGCTTTTTTGTAAGTAGAAAATGCCAAGTGAAAGTCACATGATTTTGGTGTGAAGATGGGGCCTGTGGCAATTGAGCTATCTATCTTTAAGTGAGCATCATCATGTCTAATCAATTTTGGTACAAGTTAGCAGATGGAAGGAGGGACCAATTTTTTTGAGTTGATAATGGCTGTTGTTACTCATGGTCATGGGGGCCAATTTTTCTTCTCATTTTTTTCCTCTTCTAGTATGCATTTCTAGAGCTTCCCAAAAGCCATTTAACTGTTCACTGTTTATTGACTCTCTCCTCCAATGAGGTGTTCTCTTTTGGGTTTGCACCAATAAAACAAACACTTCAACATTAAAATATAATCATTTTAAGGTCCGAATGCATCATCAGTTCCCTCGATATATCTTATTTTACTTATTTTCCCCTTGTACTTTAAAAAGGCCACCGTAACTTCCCAAGTTTTGCAAAACTGCACCAATTTTCCTCTTAAATGTCACATGTCACCTTTTGATTTGTAAGAAAATTCAAGAAAATGACACATTTGAAAAGTCAAACCAACCAGAAAATGACATATTACATTCATGAGGCGTGCCCCTGATACACTTCTGCCAAGTTGACGGAGTTACAGGCACCTTTTCAAAGTTTAGGGGGACAATAAGCGAAATGGGACAAGTTAAGGGAGCTAATGATGCATTGAGTCTAATTTTAATCAATAGCTTTTGCATAAATAGATATTCACAAATAGTTTAGTTCATACTTCGATCTTACAGTTAGGCAAAAGGGTGAACTCAACCGGACATGGACAGATATTACAACATTAATTTTGAGTACATTAAGGAGGGAATGATCTCCAAAATGTTATTCCCTCAGTAATCCTCCATTGTACAACCCTATCTCTATAACAACCAAGCTTCGATTTTTTTCTTGCGGGTTTAAGCCTTCTCCTTGGTTGGAATTGATATCAAATGATGCAAATTTGCAACATGGATGACAGCTGTTGGGTTTGATTCCCCGCTCCTAAGTGACATGGTTTGGCTCGGATTAAAATACCGATCACCACTATAATAAGTAGCCTGCAATGGCATGAAAACTTCTCAACTGTCAAATGAACGTAAAAGACCTTGGTTGCACAAACGATACACTCTTGATAAACAAAGGCTTGATGCATCAAAATCCCTGAACTTGTTCTAAAATGTCTATTTGTCCCCTAAACTTTCAAAAATTCCAAATAACTCCCTATACTTGTAAAACATGCACTAGCAATGACACATGTCAATTTGTAGATAGAGAGAAAAATGTTATCTTTTTCAAGTCAAACCAACCAGAAAGTGACACATAACTTCAATGATGCACTTTTTGCAAGTTCAAGAGGTTATTTTGAGAACTTTCAAAAGTTAAGGGGGCAAATGAATGTTTAGGAACAAGTTTAGGGTGGTTCCGATGCATTCAGCCATAAACAAATGCAGCATATTACAGAAGGGAATTTGCAAACCATGCTAAACTAGCTTAGGCCGAGTTCGCGTTTCTATTCAACCGATCTATATTAGCAAAAAGGCCTTAAATTTAAATATCGAAAAGTACATCCATCTCATATTTATTCATGTTGACACTAAGTGTCAAATAAAAAATCTATGCGTATGCAGTTAAACAATATAAGTTCAAGTATTTTTCAACTGCCAATTCCCATTTTGAAGTGTGGAAGACGATATGTGATTTTAACAGTATCTGTTCCATGAGAAGAAAGTTGACTATTACGATACAAGTAGTGCAGTAGAGTTTACCATCTGGTATCAATGTGGGTCATTGGGTTACATCTACAGTATTCAGCATCCTCAGTGATCTTCGGCAGCCCTGTAAAACAAGTCTTTAGCCAGAGTTTTCGGCAAAGACCCTCCGATGCTTAAGTTAGAGGGGTTTAGATAGCAGGTGTGTAGTAATAAATGTGTGGAACAGTTACCTCAAATGTGGGAGAGAGCTTGCTATTTATAGTGGTTAGAGTAATGATGGCATGCGGGACCTACCAAGTGAGTTTACACAAGTGGCAAGCCGTTTAAGGGTCTTTTCTATCGTTAGGGCATTTAATGACTCCCAATCTTATGGTAGGTTAGCATTTAATGCGACAATTGAGAGAGAGTTAGTGGGGTGATCCGACGTGGGTGCTGCTAGAGCGGTGGTGCCATTAGCGCCATAGAGCTGAAGAGTCATCCTTCAGTGGTGGTAGCATGTGTCGAATGTCTCATTCGTGACTATGGGGGAGCGTTGTTGATTCGAGGGCCATGTCGATGGGGTAGAGAGGTGGGCCACGCTGATGGTGCAACCACCTTGGTGGGCCCTGGTATCACCATCCAAGAAGAAGCGAAAGTAGAGTAGTGGGTGCTGAAGGTAAGTGTTCGCCCAAAGCTATCATTCCAGCAACGACACTCGGAATTACAGACATGGTTATAGTATAACGATAAAACCACACGAATGGGGCTGATATAGTAAAAAATATAAAAATACCTGATAAAAAAATCCTGTTTCACTGAAGCATATACTGATCGAAATGCATATAGGAACCAGCATTTTCAAGAATCTCTGCTTTAAAAACACGAATCCCATCTTCGATACTACAATTGGAAATTAACAAAGAATTGTATTTAACATGATCAAATATTGGTATACATATCCTATCTCGTTACGAATTTTCAATTAGATTTTAATTTGATTGAATTCAACAAAACAAAAGTAAAACCATACATTGATTGGGTAAAGGGAAAATGTGATTCCAAGTATTTGCAATTGGTTAATCAAATCAAACAACCATGAATACAATAAGATTTCATCATCGCTTTCCTATCAAATCACAAATTATTGCAAATCGATGATTGCAAAGAGCAGAGACGAACCTTGAGCTTGAGGGAAAGAGGAGGGAGAGTAAGAGTGTCCTTTTTTTTAAGAGCCTTGCTGACATTGTTACTGACAGTGGCTACCAAGGTTAGACAGTTCGATTCCCACATTTTGAGAAACGTCAAAAAATCTGAGAAAAGAAAAGGAAAAAAGAACCAAAAAGATCTCTCCTTTTCTCTAATTTGGACTGTTCAATAGCGGGGGTGTCCAAATTTGAGGTGGGTTTTGTTTTTGTTGCTCCAAATATCTATTTTCTACTTTGAAAAGAAGCAAGCTCTGTAATAAACACCGGTTGACAAGTTTAGGATTCGTTAACGAGTTGGATCTTTTCAGGTAAGACTCGGTAATTTTGATTTTGATTGCAAGATAGCATTGCATATTCCAATTTCTTAATTTTGACTTCTTTTTAGTTGTATCTTTGTGAATACATTCATCTATTCAATAGAAGAAAATAGATCAGATAGAAATAAAGTTTATAAAATATAGAATAAAAATGATAAAAACTGAATCTAAAATGGACTAGCCAATTTGTTGATAGGAAAAGTCGACAGTGAAAGGGACAAGCACCACAATCAACTAAATATGATGTGATGATTATAACGCATACTTTTCTTGAATAGGATAAACAATAAAGCATTCTTGAATAGAATAAACAATAAAGCATTCAACCTTCAATAAATTGTAGAAAGTAAAGGACACCAATATAATTTTGGACAGTTCCCTCTTTATTAGTATTTCTACTTAATCAATCCACTTTAGGTACATCTGCTAGAGAAGAGGAGAAGCTTTATTGATAGCTCCAAAAGACACAAAGGGAAAAGTTCACATAATACAAAATGAAGAGAAAAACGAGAACTTTCAAACCATAGCAGAGAACTAAACATGCAAAGATAACTAAAGAATAATAGAGATTACAACCATATCGAAAACACTTAGCCTAAGAAGAATATATAACCTGAAAGCAAAACCGCCTCAAGAAAGCATCTTCAATCAAACGATCTAGAAGCAAAATCAAGATTCGTCTGGATTATCAAATCGCGAGAAAACTTGATGAATAGAAAGGGAGGCAGCCAAGATATCAATAGAGAAAATGAAAGGGTAAAACTAAACCCTTAAACACTTAACAAGCTTTATATACTCCGGCTAACAGCAAAAAATGGACCATGCATCTCTTTAAACGGGGTTTTATAACTTTGTAGTTAAATAAACACTAAAAAAGGGCTTTTAAAGAATAAAACGGAATCGACCACTACAAAACATATGATATCAAAGGGGGTTTCTTATAAGGAGAAAAGTTAAAAGTAGCTATGAGTTATTTTTCACTTATTTCCTTGTAAGAAACTTTTAAGTTAAAAATAAGGAATGAGAAACATTTCATTATCTGACTTTTAAGTAAAGTTTTGTTTTAAGTATCCTTTAAGTCATAAGTCATATGTTGTAAGTTTGGAGAAATCCCTATATCATTACTATTTCTACTCTAATTTAGAAAATTTAAGATAAATGAACAAAATTTTACACAATTTATAATTTATGTAATTTGAATTGAAAATGAAATTAATTTGGTAAATATATTTAAATTTAGGATATGAATGGACTATAGTGTCTCTATTTTATATTTTTTAGAACGCTTATATTTTGATTAATAATGTGAAACTGGAAAAGGCTAAAAATGGTTTTAAATTTTATATATAGTTAGGAATTTATTAGATAGTGTTTATAACTTACTGAAAGTCTGAAATGATAAATGGACTTGGATATTATATTTTGCATGGAAAACTAAGGATAGATGCGATGGGATAGCAAGCAAGTTTTTTTTTGTTGAAAGAGGGGTTGTAGATAAATTTTAACTTGTTGGAAATACCCGGTCCGCCCGTGATAGGGTCAATCGGGTCAAAGTATCCGATCCAATTTAGTATTTAGACTAAATTGAAAAGTTATAGAACTTTAAAGATTTAATTGTAAATAATTAAGAGTTTAAGGATTTATTTACAATTAATCTAATTTTATATATATATATATACACACACACACACACACGGGTCGTGTATATTGGCAAAGTGTGTCAATGAATATCATTCTTGGCAGTAGTGAACAATTGAATTCAAATAATTATACATTTCACTTTCCAACCAATTCTCTCTCTCGGGTTTTTCGTCTCATGACTAAACATCACAAATTGATAGTTATCGATCTTAGTCGCTGCAGAAGTTGTGGATATACATCCATACTCCGACAAACCGTGAGATAGATCCAATTCAGCATTCAAGCGGCGTTCTTCGATCTTGGGCAAGTGGAAAAAGTTAGAATCTGAATTCGTTTTTATTTACGTTTTCCATCAATGGTATCAGAGCAAGTTATTTTGCGATGATTTTGATATGTATATTCTATTTCTACATATTCTGGAATTTTGAAAAATTTGTTTCCGGAATTCGATTTCGTGTTCTTCGTGAATTAAACGGAAATTGTGTGAAAATGGAGAAAATTCATGCTTTTGGAACGTTTTTTAACGAAATCTACATGTTTTGGTAATTTTTCTGTAATTTTAGCAATTACAAGTGTTCAGAATCGTGTTGAATTCGTTTCTGGCCGGCAATTTCGTGTTTTTACCCCAAAAAAAGGTTTCGGTTTCCATGTTGTTTTCTATAAACATAAAATTTCTGTTCATTTTTTCGTAAAATGGACCGTGCCAACGGACTTGGAACTCGAAAATGATGTAAAATGTAAAAGTCTAGTGGTCGAAAATCGTCGGAAAGGTGGGGCGTGGTGTACACGCGCCGCATGGCTGCAATTTACGCTGGCCAAGCGCCAGTAACGGTACGGTTACAAGCGCGTGAGTTACATGAGTCAGTACCGTTCCGTTGCACCATTTGGACATGTGGTGGGATCTTAGACCACCACGTGTCCGGTGGTTATGTCATGTGGCGTGACACGTGGCACGTCGCATGTCGATCGGTCAACCATGACAGGTTGACCGACCAATAGTAATGTAGCCACATGGCAGTCAACGTGGCACTCATTTAACGGTCAGAATGTATTATCATGATTTCGCCTTCTAAACGATGTTGTTTCGCTTCAAATTTTTTCCTACCCCCATTTTCATATTTTTTGGATTTAATGGTTATTGTTTCAGAATTTTTTGAGGTTCATAAAATATTAATTTTCATTTATTTATGTTAATGAATGTTTAAAAATTATGGAAAATTAGTTTATGAATTTTTAAATTATTTTCTATTGGTTAGAAAATAATTTTGAACCTAATGGAAATTAATTGAAAATTTTTCATCTATTGATTAATTTTGATAATTATTTTCTTTATATATTTGTATTAATTACATAAATGAAAATATATCATTAATATCCAAATTAATTATTATATAATGGTTGAATTTAATTATACATCATATAAAGTGATTGAATATATTTGAGTAATATATATATATATATATATATATATATATATATATATATATATATAAATTATTTGCGTGATGATAATTTGAATTATATATGTGTTATATAAATTTAATTAAGTATTTTTAGTATTATACTTAATTGATCAACCATTTATATAATTAATAAATTATTATATATTTGCAATAATATAAAATATGATAAAATATGTTCTAGTTAATTATTTATATGATAATTAAACTTTAATTTATATGTGGTATAAATTATATAAAATATATTTTAGTAATATATTTAAGTTAATTATTTACGTAGTAATTAACATTGACTTTTTGACATATGTTGTAGATGGTCAATAATGATGCAAACCTCACGTAATCCTGAGCATCTATTCAGCGGAAAAGTGCTACAGGGACTTGAGGAAATCGATTCTCAAAAGTATACTTGTTAATTTATATATAATACATAGTGTATTATTTTTTTGTGTTGCATATATCAATGCAATTTTGTGTGTGTATTAATTTTATTACTTTGTAAAACATGGTTTTTAAAGTTTTAATTTCAATTTGTTTGGATGATCGAATTATGTAATCATTGAACATTTGAGTTCTTTTTTAAATAATTTGATTTGTTATCACCAAGTTCGATCAAAGGAAAGAACTCTAAATCTAATGAGTTGACCTAGGGTGATCATTATGAACATCATAGTAGATGTTGTGATAATTTTTGGATTGTAATACTCAGTGTATAATTTAATTCTACTAAGATATAAAATAGTTATACACGTTAAATATGTTATGTGACGGTTGACAATATAAGTCATTGTCATTTATTTAGCATCATTAATATGTGTTTGTTTATATTTTTGTATAACAAGTTTTATGCATGTTATGTTATTGCATAGTTTTGGGATTGTGTTTTATTATGTTTTAATCTAAGTGATTTATTTGATTTATATATTTTAATTATTTTATACTTTGTACTTGTTACTTAATAAAATTTTTAGGACCAATATGACCTATCGAATCCCAAATTAGTTTCAATAATTTTGCATTATAAAGTTATACAATACTTATCGTTAAATGCATTAGTTAAGTGAGCTAATTAAAGATAACAGGTCTAAAGTGCATTTAATGATAGAACTTATAGTTAAAGGAACTGTAATAAACAATGAAAACACATATAATTACTATTGTACTATGAATCGAACTGAATTAAATGCAAGTGTTTTCACCTGGTGGATGATGGGGTATTTATATCTTTTTCGATACTGGGGTTGATGCTTACTGTTTCTTGGAAAGTTTGTATTCAAGTCAATAGTAATTTACACACAATTGCTCATATAATTGACTTAAATCCTAGTATACATGGTTAGTCTCATCGCTACTATTTGAAGAATATGAGTAATGATTTTTATTATGAATTTATTTGTAGCAAACTTAGATTCTTAACAGTAGTTATTAAATTATCCGGAGGTTGAAGTTCGAGTTTGTGCTTGAGAATAAAGCGTTCTTCTATAATTTGAACAATTTTGTATATGAGTTCAAAGAGAGTGTCACAAACCAACTTATTAAAGAAAGTAGAAAAAGTCAGAATTATTTAGGTAGAAAAATATTATTTTGTTTTGTAAAAATTCCTACCTAGTTGTCGGGAGAAAACTATTTTTTTTTGTGAATTTTTTGGTCCCGAATACTGAAAATTCCGTGAATATTTACAGGTAAAAACACCCAAAAAATCCAAAAGGAAACATTTTCTGGCGAGCCTCGCTAGAATCCGGCAAGGAGCCTCGCCAAAGTTCTGGCGAGGCTCGCTAGAAATTCTGGGGGGGCTTGCTGGATTTCAGCAAGCGATTCTCGATTTTTTTTATTTTTTTAATTTTTAAATTTTTTTGAAAATATAAATAAATTAATTATTACCAAAATCTATTTTTTTAAGTCTTAAAAAAATAATTTAAGTCCTTAAAAGAAATTGGCGACAAGGAACATTCCCATTCGGAGATTTCCGAATAATCGAAAATCATGTGATTTAAGGATAAAAATCCCGAAATGCCATCATCATTGAACGAATGAGCTGGTACAAAATCCCGTGCTCACAACTGCCCCTCGTGTGATAATCGCTTGTTGTATAACCAGTATGATCACACGAAATGGAGCGGAGGGATTGAGAATATACCTGATCGGTGTGGTTAGTTCCTTCTTTGCCCTCGATTGGTGATGACGAGGGCCTTCCTTTCTAGCACCGTATCCTCGTGAGATTGTCTTTTTCTTTCTTCGAAATCCCTTGGTGCTTGATGCCCCTTGTGGGTGGGTCGACCATTTCTTTCTACGGTGTCCCTGTTATAGTCGGCAATTGTTTCCTTCTTCGGTTACGATTATCATGTGCCCCTTGGAATGATTGGAGATGGGTGCTTGAATCTGTTTCAAAGGCGACCTTGAATTTCCTTAGTAGGATATTGACTTGTTCCCTGTGAAAAATAGAAGAAAAGTATAATGTTAATGCATGTTATGATGAATGTTTTAATTATTTGATTGAGTTTATGTGAAGTAAAAATTTTTTCCCCTTCAATCAAAAATTAAAACATGATAAATAAACAAGTTTAATGGAAATTCAGGGATGTCCCAAAAACAGCTCCGTTGTTTTAGGAGGCTTTTGTGATGTTGTAATGTTATCTTCATGCTTGAGTGGGCCATCATCCTTCTTAGTGCTTACAGGTTCCTCAAGTGGGGGTTGAGTTTCTTGCTTACAAGGATGGTGTTACCCTGGTTTAGCATTATCTTTACTTGTAAATGACGTGATGCGAATGTAATGTATGCATGATTTTATGTATCAACAATATTTATCATATGATGTATGTTCATCTGTTGTAGGTGTTGTGGGCTTCATTCATTGAAGAGCCTTCTCTTGTGCTGGTGCATGGTTTCCCCTAGGATTTATCTTGTTAGGGATTCCATGGATGACTTCCTCAGAGCGACAACCATGGGTTCATTGTATCAGATTCAAGTTCAGAGCTTGGATCTGGTTTGAGGAAAGTCTTGATGGGCGTTGATCTAGCATTGTGTCGGAGATGATGGCTTGGAAGCCGTTTGCCTGAAGAGTTGTCATGTATCGTTCTGAGGAGGAGATGATGAATTTGATATTTCTTTGATTCTAATTTCTGCATAGACCGCCCTTGCGGGTTTTCAATCTATCGAACCTTGTCTTCATTTTTGCCTGGACTGCCCTTTCAGGTTTTTAATCCAGCAGACTCATTTTTCTTTATTTTATACTTTATTTTTTCATTTTTTTGGATGTTTACTTGTGATATTCTACAATTGGTATGCAAGCAATCAAAATAAGCATATGCATAAAGATTCAGCAAAAATGACAATTCATTGATGAACTTAACAGGGGTATAAATGTTTCCAATGTAATTGACTCCTGCCATCATTTAGCCCTTTCAGGTTTTCTAACCAATGTGGTTATCTCGATGTCCTAAGTTTTTCCTAAGCCACCCTTTTCAGGTTTTCAACTCAGCACTGTTCTTTTTCTATTTTGAAAAGAGACCTTAATTTTTGCTCAACTAACCGAGTGTTAATTGATAGGCTAATTAAACATTTATTTTTTTAGTTAGTACTGCTTTTTATTGATTTATTTCTTTCACCTATGCGTGATAGCAATTGTGTAAGATTTGATTGATCTGATAAATCGATCACCGTCCATGTCCACGACTTTAATTGTTATCTAGTTCAGTGTTTCTGATCGATTGGTTGGTGCTCATGCTACTTTGCTACCTTGAGGTTTATTCGATGATGGGTCTTGATAATCAGCGTTTCCTTTTTGAGTTCAATTGCTCTCCAACAATAGGTGATATTTTGGATATTAGATCTAATAGCTTGATTCCATCGATGGTGAACGATTTTCGTTCAATGACGTTCCTTCCACAATGTAGTAGTCGGCCCAGAAGTGTAAGTGGGCTATGTGATGAAGTTGTTGACATGCTCAACGATCTGACTCCTTCTTTGTGTCTTTGACGTTGTGCCAGTTGTTTGACCTCAACTTGCTTTGTTGACATTTTGGCCTTATTCTAGTTTCGATCATTTTGACTAATTCAGTAATCGGTGGACGTTTCGTGCTTACTAATCCATCTGTTAATCTTCCATCTTTGTAAGATGAATCAAATGCTATCACGCATCATCTAAGTACATGTGTTTGTCTCTCACTTTCTCTCAAGAGTCAAATCATTTGAATTTATTGTTATTGTGGGGAATCCATTTATACCCAAATTAATTTCATGACATGATATGTCACATGTGCTAAAAACATTATGTATGTGTTTATGAGAATGCGTGATATCATTGTAAGTAAACAAAGTTCAATTTATTCAAAAATTCAAAAGCCTCGTGGGCAAAGTAGCTAAAAGCTAATTTATAACATCATCAATCATGGGTTATTCTAGCACCCCTCAAATGTGTCTATGGATTTAAAGTGCTCCATCCTATCCACCTTCTCAAATACTTCTTAATAGCTCGAAAAGATGTTTGACCCAAACTTGTTCTTGTATGATGGCAGTCCACCGTCCAAAAGCTTGGTTATCATCTCTGGTAGAGTTAAGCGAGCCCGAAGCCTAACTTGTGTAGCCATCCAGCAAGCATAGTAGGATTTGAAGCTCTCACCCTGCTCTTGCCTTATAACCTCCATATGTTTCATTGTGGTTTCCATTTGAGAGTTGAAACCATAATGCCCTATCATAGCCTAAGCAAGGCTATTCCAATCAATGGTTATGTCCAGTGGAAGAATGATGTACCATTCATTGACTGGGTGGCCCAAAGTGACAACAAAGAGCTTAGCCATCATCCATTCACTGACCCTTAATGCTCTCATCGCCGTCTGATAATAGTCAAGTGAGCCCGCGGGTTACTAGATCCCACATACTTTTCAAACTACAACATTGCGAAGTTTGGGGGTAAGCTATCTTCATCCTTGATTGTCAGCTGTGCAAATTATGGATTCATGAGATGGCCACCGTGAGTGGCTCAGAACTGTTGCTATAATTCCACCATTACTGGTTGTTGGAGGACGGTGTTCCCTGCGCTTGGATAAGAGCTATATTGCCCAAGGGAAAGGCTGTGAAAGTGGGCAGTTGAGGTCCTTGGAATTGTGAGGCAAATGACGTACTCCAACTAAGAATAGGCTGTTGGTTCATTCCTTGGTAGAAAGGCCTTGGTGCCAACGCTGGCTAGCCAGGATGACTTTGTCCTGCCCTGAAATGGTACAAGGTAGTAGGAGCTGGGGGCACCACATGTGAGGTGGGAGGTCCCCTATTCCAAGCTGTTTAGTCAGACTATCATTGTTAAGGGTGACCTCCGGGTTGGACACCACATTCTAAGCTCTCCAAGCATGCTGGCGAATGTGTGATGCTAGTTGTTCGTTATTGGCAAATGCGTTCAAGGTAGCTGCAATATCGCCGCTCACTAACGAATGATGTGTCTGCTGAGAGTTTTATCCGGTAAGGACAAGGTGATCCTCCCCTGCACCTTCTTCTTGTGGATAGGCCATGATGGAAGTGCGTTGAACTGAATCTAAGTCTGAACCCGATTCTTCACTTGAGTCAGTGTATGGAACCCCCTCCAGATTAGCCATGATTGGAGAAACATGGACCTGGTGGTGAGCATGCCTTTTCCAAGCCCCTTTCGATACACAAGCAAAAGATTAGACTATGCATGTAAGATTTGTGATATGGTTCGTAATGTGGGAAATGCATGAGACTTTTAATGTTATGGCTGCATTCACAAGGGGTTAGTATGCCATGATGTGAATAATATGTTTACCAATCCATTTGAAACAAACTAATTAATCGTTAGGTAAAAATAAGAACAGGTGGAAATGAAAATCCAACATCTGTGGTTGGATTTGAGATCTGTACAATGTTTGTGTGACATCGTAACATGAATGATGTATATGAGGTGACCAAGTTATCCATGTGGTAATAGGTCAATAGTTTGAGGCTTCGTATTATGACTAGGTCTCATGGAATGAGGAGGTCAAAATTATTTCAGGTTAGTAGTGTGACATACCCTAATGAAATAAAAACAACTACCGTATGTAGCTTTTTAATGAATGATTTGGTTATTTTAACTGATTAGGGCAAAGATTTGGATGCTTGTGTAGTTGCCGCTATTTGAGGCTATGTGGTGATGCATGAATTAGTGCCCCGTGTGGGCGAATGATTCAGGTATGAAGCATATACCCTTGAAGATTTGGTAAGGTAAGATTTTTAAAATAAGTTCAACCCGTGCGGGCTTAGGTTCGGATCACGTGATGTGGGAAAAAATGTGATTTGGGTAGGTATTTACCCCGTTAGGGCTATGTGGCATGTGTGATTGCCCCGTGTGGGCTATGAATCAGATGTTGAGTGAACATCTCAAAGGTAATGTGTGGGATATATTATTGCCCCCTGTGGGCTAAATGTCGGATGTCAAGTGGACATAACGTAGATTGGTGTGAATGATGCTTCATGATTCTAATTGGTTCATGTTATCCTAGGGTGATATGATCTCGAGTGTCATCTAGCCCTAAGTGATTCCAATGATGATGAGAAGATGTTATGTTACATCATTTTAATATGATGAGTTTGTGAGTGTCTGAACTAAGATTCGTGGTTAGCATGACATTTGTACAATAAAAAGTATGAAGCACAAAGCATGCAATGTTCAATCTTCCAACCATACAACTCCCGTGCGTAGGGTTTTTGGCTAGTCTCTATCCTAAGTTTGGTTCATCTTAGGACCACAGGGGTACTAAGGAGCGCACCTGCAAGAAAATATAATGCATGGTCTTTTGCTAGGTAACACCCTAGGAAAAATGCCTGTGGCTTATTTATATGAGGTTTGTAAATGGGTTGTTGATGTAGAAGGTTTTTGTTGCACTAAAATACACTCCAAGCCTCTAACGAGGGAGGTACATGCGATATGGCAACAAGTGCTCCACCCACTCAAGTACTATCTTTTCTCAGGGAGGCAAATTAGTACAAGAGAAAGCTTTGCGATAATAGGGATACCTTAGACTTACGGCTAATCCCTTCTATTGCAATGCGAATTTATGAATATGTCATAATCAAATGAATACAGAATAATGTGATTAATAATTTTCAGAACTTATCCAAAATCTAAAACCTTTTAAAAAAAGTTTTTAGAAAAATCCTTAGCGGAGTTACCACTGCGAGCGGGCGACACGGAGCGATGGCACGAGAGCGCGTGGAGATGAGAGGAGCGGTCCACCAGGGTGTTTAAAAAGTACCGGGTCGGGGACCCAGGAAAGATTGAAAGAGAGAGCGAAAACATTTTTTAGATTGGTCAAACTAGAATCCGCTGTCTCTTAGAGTAGAGTCGACACCTGGATTAGCTCTTTCTACGAATTAGAGTCCTGTGAGGCTTAACGTTCAGGGGACGGCCCACTAAAACATAGAGATTCGGGTTCGGGATAAGTTGCTTATTTCTTATTGGATCACATTATATTAAATCTATATAAAACCATATTTCTTAATTATTCATATTCGCACTTAAGCCATTTTTGAGTTATATGCATGATTTAATGTATGAACGAAAAGTAGTAAATCCATACACAAAGAGGTAAACAAATGTGGAAAAGTAAAGATTAAAGGTTACATAACCTCGGGGGATGCGACCGCCTGCCTAATCTATTAATTACATTTCCTAAAAAAATATTTGCACTTATTTTTGATTTCATTTTGAGAAGACCCGCACGTATATACCAAAAAATAAAATCCTAGGCATACATCTAACCTGCATCCACAAAGGTTAGTATGAGATATGGCACAATATTTGCACGTATGTTCGATTTCATTTTGAGAAGACCCGTGCGGCCTAATTAAAATATTGATGGTTCAAAGTTGTTATTTTAAATAAAAAAGGGTTCATTTTTATTTACACGTATGTTGGTCAATTTTTATTAGTGAAAATGACCGTATGGCAAAGTGTGGGGCCTGTTATCCGGGAATAATTTGTATTCCCTTCATGGGGGGGGTTCTAACATGAATTTCCATTAATAAAGAAATTACAGATGATTACAACATTTAGAATAATAATAAAATTTTAGGTCCACAAATAAGATCAGAAAAAGATGAAGCAGATGATGAGCACAGAATACGCAAATCTAGGAACTCAGAGGCTTACCCTTTTGGCGTGAATCCACTTCGATGTATCCGTATGATCCCAGGGAGCGTTCCTCATTCATCTTTTTTTAGTTGTGGTTTGAATGGAAAATAAGTGTTTATTTATCCAAAAGATAATCTGGCTCGGGTTCTAAATTTGTTTTAGACCCAAGAATATCTAAGGATTTTTTAAAAAAAGATGGAAGAAAAAAAAGAGTTTTGAAAATAATTAAATCCGAGATCCAAACGTGTTTTAGATCCTAATATAATCAAAGAAATTTTAAAAAAATGTAGAAAAAAGTTGGAATTATTTCGGTAGAAAAATATTATTTTGTTTTGTAAAAATTCCTAAGTCGTTGTCGGAAGAAAAATGTTTTTTTGTGAATTTTTCGGTCCCGAATTATAAAAATTCCATGAATAATTATAGGCAAAAACACCCGAAAAATCTAAAAGGAAACATTTTCTGGGGAGGCTCGCCGGAAATTCTTGGAGCCTCGCCAGAATCCGGCGAGGAGCCTCGCCAAAGTTCTGGCGAGGTTCGCCGGATTCTGGTTTCTAGTGAGGCTCGTCAGATTCCTGTGAGCCTCACCAGAAATTCCTGCAAGGCTTACCAGATTCCAGTGAGAGATTCCCGAAATTTTATATTTTTTTAATTTTGAATTTTTTTTGAAAATATAAATAAATTAATTATTACCAAAATCCGTTTTTTAAATCTTAAAAAAATAATTTAAGTCCTTAAAATAAATTGGCGACGAGGAACATTCCCATTCGGAGATTTCCAGATAATTGAAAATCGTGTGATTCGAGGATAAAAATCCTAAAAAGCCATCATCATTGAACACGCGAGCTGGTACAAAATCTTGTGCTCACAATATCTAAGATTCTTCTTAATGCATTTGGCATAAGTAAAGTCTTAAGGAGATAGTTCTTAAGACAATAGATGCTAACTTACATTAGAATATCTAAAATGGGAAAAAGAACAATGCAAATGGGTCCGAACCATTCAATCGTAAATTTAATATGTCCAAAGGTAATAAATAGTAAAATCATAAAGGTGATATGCTAAATTGCCACTATAGGGGCATTGTGCAATAAAGCATTGAGCCCAAATTGGTACATTTAATATATTCTAAAGTGAATTATATTGTACTATGCTCAATGTTGTTGATTGAATCTTATCCCTGTGGATTATTGATTCAAGTGCAACATGTGACATGAGCATAGACCAAAGTATCTTTGTAAACTTTCAACAACCTACATGAGAAACATTGAAATTTATATTGACATCAAAATGAGTTGAAGTTTTATAGATTAACACATGTAGACTATATTTGCAATGAGCGCAAATCCAATAGCTACTTGATGTGTTGTATTCTCATATTATATGTCAACATTTAAATTTGTGATATGATTTAATGAACAATGGGTTCATCTTTGAATTTTTCCGATGATTAAGTTTCTTCATTCCTGAATTGTAGACTTATGAGTCTAGTTCTTAAACAAATGGTTTTATTGTAATGAATGTGCATTATAATTTATCAAGCGAAAAATGTTTATTTTCCACAAACTAACTTTTCTTTTAGAAGAAAATGTCAGTATATTCATATAGCTGATTGTATCACATAAGCTACGAAGAAAACATCATCTAGGCTTAATATGATTGATAATTTATAATGATTAAATTATCACAATGTGATGAGTTCCATTCAAAGGAAATCAAACTTTTACTCCATTTCAAAATGAACTAGAACAAAAATCAATTGCAACTTATTCATTCTAATATATGTGATTCTATAGATGTGAAGGTAAGTCATAAGCCTAATTATTCATCACATTAAATGATGTCCATACTTGTTATGACATCGTCTACTTGATTACCCATGAATCTGAAGCTTCTAGCTATCAAAAGATTTATGAATCTAATAGTAAATCAATTGGATTTGACCGTAAAGCATTAGAACTGAAATGGTAAAAGTATTTTTTAGTTAGGCTTATAGTTTTATGTGATGAAGGGATAAACATTCGTTGTTCATCCCTAAACTCTATGTAAGTATAGAATTCATGAAAGGAGAAAGTAGATTCTTCTTCCAATGATTAAGTATATGAACTAAACCAAGAACCTTTTGGTTTATCTCTTCCAACCTATATGTGGCGTGGACAAGAAATATATCTAATTTATCTAGGTTATGACATTAGGGTTGTATCACTTACTTCCACAATACCTTAATAGTTTTGGTAAATTGGGTCCAACAGGAAGATGGATTTTCTTTTAAGCTAGTCAAACATATTAAAAGGATATGTTTTTGTGGGGGAGAATGCGGATAAATTTGTATTTGTAAAATTTTGAATCACAATATATCAATTTCTTAGAAATGAGTCCTATAGTTTAGCTGTACCAGGCAAAAAAAACATTTCCTTTTATTAAGACTCTTGAACTTAATATTTTGGATATATCTTCAAGTGGGAGTAATTCAAATGTATTGGTTCATAATGATCACATTAATAAGGGATCTTGTTCCATGGGGGAGTCGAGAACCCAAATTGTTATTGGTCTAAGTAGGAGTCAATATTTTTAACTCAAGTGTGAGCTTAGATCATTATAACATTTATGCTTCGAGTCGGAGCACAAAAATAATCTTAAAAGGAAGATTTCCGAGGTATGATAAATATATGAGACATAATTACGAAGACTTAAAGCCTAAGTAATAAAATGGAAAATTTTTCCAACCCTAAAAATTAAGTGTTTGAAGGGAGATGAATAGTTGCGCGTAATGGAAATAGAATTAAGTTATTTTGCCTGAAGGAAATAAGAATATTGAGAATAAGTGGATTCCCATTGTAAAGTAAAAGCATTAGGCTTATAGTTAAGTAAAACATATATTCAAACTAATAAGACTATGTTATAAGAATATATTTTTTCTAGTTGCGATAATTACATCTATATGAATAATTAAAACTTTAATAGTATTATCTTCCTTAAAGTTACATCAAGTAGGTGTATGAATCTTTATTCTCAATGAAGAATTGTCATGAGAGATCTATATGGAAAAATTAAGAGGATTTTCCCAAAAGATTTCTAAACACAGGGTTTCTTGAATTGAATAAGTCAATTTATATTCTCATGAGGTTTTAGGGTTATGGTATTTGGAATTTGTAAAGGAGAACCATTATGTATATACCATACTAGTGAAAGATTGGGTTTTGAGTAACTTCGTGATGTAAGTCATGGGAAAGTCTACATAGGTCCTAGGATCAATGTCTAAATAGATGAATAAGATAATTAATATCTTTATCTCTAGAATCTTGTACAAAAAGTGTTTGAGAAAAATTCTATATGTAGAATAATGAACCCATAAGTAAACCTATGACTAAGAATATGATTCTTAGTGTAAGTATTTGTCCTGAAACTCCTCTCAAGTGGGAAGATATGGAAAATGTTCCATATATTGGCATTACATATGCTATACTATACTCCAAACCTAATATAACTCATGTTGTGAGCATTGAAGTAATATATTAGTTTATTCCAGTAATAGAGCACTAGAAGATAGTTAAGAAAATTGTAAAATACTTGTGTATGACCATTGGTTATGCTTTAATGTATTGAACCAATGACATAGACCTTATAAAATAATACATAGATGTATATTAGCTAAGGCTAAGGGTGGAATTGTATTTTTCCAGTTATGATAAAGTTTTTGTTTAACAGAAGAGACTATTGAGTCTTTATATGCTAAGTGCTCCAAACAAAATGTTGACTATGTATAGAGATATTCAAACATCAATACCTTATGTGATAGACCTGAAATATCGTAGTGATAATAAGTATATCGATATCAAGTATCTATTAGTTGTAGACTAAATAACATGAGGAGAGGTCAATATGAGGTATTTATTTACTCATTACATGCTTGTAGATTTGTTTACGAAGTATTTCTTCGAAAGATGTATATGTGTAATATATCAAAGAGTGAATTTGTGCGTGAGGGGGTGCTGCACCACCTGAGGGACATGAGACTTTTATGCGTGAATTTGACATTGGTGGTAGGATTTGACGTATGTCTCCACATCTAGGTTCATAGACTCCCAATAAAAACTAGCGAGAGTTACCCTTCTAACTAAGGTCACGGCCGCCTGGTGGGAGCTGTAGTCTCCTTCATGGAGTTCTTGTAGGATTTTGGCTCCTTCTTGAGCCATTATGCATTTTTTCCAAATGTTGGAGTATGATTTTCTATAAAGCTCCCCATTTAGCAAGGAAAGCCGCATGGCTTTCCTCATAGTTTTTGTAGCCTCGATTCTATCGTCTGGCAGCCGGTTCATGGCGAGGTAATTGATAAGTGTATACTTACACTTATTATCATAATAATTTTATACATTAAACACCATAGTTTAAGTCATTTTTATACTTCATATAAAAGATTTCACGTGGTATGTAGTTTTTTTTATGCAAATGCAGGTATTAGGTAAATCTTGGAAGTAAAATGATTAAAGTTGAAAATCTATGAAAAAAGAGTGAAAAAGGCTCAAAAAGATGTGTGGAACTTAAGGATTTGGCTTAGGATCGAAGTTATCGAAGAACGGTAAACTTACAAGAAGGATTCTAAAGAAAAACACAATTCACGGTCGCGATAACCATTCACGATCGCGACATAGTATTCTTCAGAATAGAAAGTTGCCAACCAAGTATTGACGGTCACGACATGTACTTCGCGGTCGCGACATTGACGATTTTTTATCAACTCTTCTCAACTATCAACTGCTAGATAAGAACGATCAACCACCATCAACTACCAAATGAAAAGACACCTTTTGGAAGTCGACCAATCATGAAAAGGTGCCTTTCCATTGTGGATAAGGATAAAGCTTCTCATCCAATCACAATGAAGTGATGCAATCTTTCACCAATGGACATGAATCTTCGTTTGGATAGACGCAACCCTTCATACTCTATAAATAGGGCTACAAACTCACCAATTTCATGGGAACAAGTGGTGGATAAAGTAGTGTATGGCATGGTAGACATGTATCCATAGATAGAGAATAAAAATATCTAGATTTCACTACATTCGTAAGTGTTAGCGAGAAAATGTATAAGTGATTCAAACCCTATTTTGATCACTAGATTTCTCTACATATTGGAGCGATTATTATATAAGTGTAATTGCAACTCACTTATCCATAAAAGTTTTCGTTCTTCAATATTCATTTATTCGATATTCACAAAGAATAGCATCCTAGCGGAGGTTCTATACGAATCGAGACAGAATTCAAAGTAGACACAGGAATTGTGGAAATTGACGACTCCCATTAAAGAGTGGATATGGTTTGATCAACTTTAGCTTTCACTTGCATACCTTACTACTTTGCTTTCTACTTATACTTTTTATTTCGAAGTTTATGATATGTCTATGTGTCATAATGTGTATTTCATGCTAAGTCTTTTATATTAATCAAGTTATATGCTTTAGAGTTAACTTAAGAGTAGTTTTGGGGTTAACAAGATTGTGTATAATAACTGGATCTATGATTATAATGCTGTTTAGTGAGCTAACATTTTTGGAATGGTAACTTGCTAAATATGGCTATGTGAGAGCGACCCGTACTAAGCATAGTAATATTGTCATCCAGATTTATATAATCGTCTTAATTCGTTTGCACTAGATTTAGAAAAGTCATTTCATGTGTTGCTCTACCGTGAATAATTGAATATCTAAGTGTTTAAAACTGAATCTGTTAAATTAATCTAGTGTACGTAATATCTTTGATGATTTTGCATGTTTTCTTTGCTATACTTGTTCGTAGGGAATATCTATATACTTTTTCATCTTTTAAAATCTTTCATACATTTGTCTATCCATCCATCATTCTAATCATCTAAACTAAAGTACATTATTTTCTTTTGTTCTGTTCCTCTTGTTGATCTTTAGAGTTGGTTCCTTCCCTGTGGGATCGATATCTTTTTAAAACTACATCGCAACTGTTTACTTGCAATTATCATCATTTTTCTCTTTGATAAGTGGTATTGATAACACCTATACTTTAAAGCCAAAATCTTTCGAACAAGTTATTAAACTTATCAGTAGAAAAGTGGCGAACAAGTTTTTAGCACCGTTATTGGGGAAGGCAAGTGCGTTCTAGAGATTTAATTTGCTAGAGAGTACGGTACATTTTCCAATTATATCTATTTATTTCTTTCCTATACTATACAATTTGCTAAACTATATAATTTGTCAATCCTAACTTGGATGTGAAAACAAATATGAAATAATAATCTTGGAGGTGATATGTCATAATATTTCATCTTAATTCTTGACAGATAGAAGATTTTCTTCTATTTTAAACATTCACGTTCACAACATATATTCACGCTCGTGAATTTCCTTGTTAAAATATTCTATTTCTTATTTTGAGTAGTAATGATTGTGACTGGTGATCACGATCGTGACTTGTGCGAAAACTGCAGCAGTTTGGCAGTTTTCCAATGGTTTTTCTCAAACTTTGTATTTGTGAGTGCGAATTCTCATAATCCTTCACTTCAGAAATCCAAAAATCCTTTTCCTTCAGACAAAATATTCATTCCAAACCTTGAAAATCTTTCAATCATTTTCCTTTTCAATATGGTTCCCCCTAACAAATCTAATCTCATTCCTCCTTCAAATCTGCAGGAGTGGTATGAAGCGCCGTTTTCAATTTACTCTCGAGAGGAAGGTGATCATTTCGAAACCATCAGAGATGCAGAATTCATGAGTTCCTATGTTATCTATTGGAATAGTTTCGTTCATTTGGGAATCTATGATTGGGTAATGTATTACCTTAGAATTCTAAATTTCGTTATCTATTCCAACATGATAATTGAAATAGTGAGGATAATTGTAAGGAGATGTTGATATCGTTAGTATGGATGAATGATAAGATGGATTATTTAGAATATCGTCACCAAGGGAAGAAGCATAAGTTATCGAGGAAAGCATTGGAGAAGAATTAGGGATTCCCTAAAGATTGTTACTACAAAATGCTTCCAAGTTGGGATCCATTACCAACTTGGAATCGCCTTACCAGCCAATCCGAATACTCTGCCTATAGCTAGTGGATCCGTGATCCCTGTTTGCTCGCTTTACACTTCTATCTAAGTAGAGTGCTGTTTGGCAGGACTAGTTCTGACACAGTCATTCCTGAAGAATTGTTTGTATTGGAAGCAGTTTGGAATGGCATACTTGTGGACGTATCAGGAATTATGATGGAGACTCTTATGTTTGCCGCAATTGATCATGGTAGGATAGCATACGGGTGTTGAACTATGGAAAATTTGTTAGGACAAGTTGGGAGAATTCTTGTATTGCGGAAGTCTTTATTGACGAAGATGAAATTCTGGAATTAACTATGGAAGTTTTCTTCGAGTATGGATTTCTAAATAAGTGCATTGGAGAAAATGGGATAACCTATGATTGGAGATCATGGGATGAGCAAGTAGAAGCTGATAAAAAGCGAGAAAGAGAAATCGCTAGGGAAGAAGGGAATAGTTCAACCAATCTTAGGAGGAAGTTGAATGACTTAATGGAAGAACAAATCTCTATTCATCGCAAGATTAACGACATCCACAATCTGGTGCATGATGTTGAAAGAGATCTGCGGGAGTTACGTTATAAGATTGATAAAATGATTGAATCGCTAACTCCTGAACAGATCATTTTCTTTTCATTTAGGTTTAGAACCTTGTATAGTCTTTTCTTTTCATGTGTTTATTTGGTGTTTGTTTGATTTTGTGTTTCATTGTTTGTTTGTAATGTTTGTTAAATATGAAATGAAAATTTGAACAACAAGACGTTGATGTTCAATTGCTATCTTCACCATGATAATTCAAGGTATAATAGTAAATATTTATTGTTTGTATTTAACAATGTTTGTTTGTGTTTCTAAGTTTTTATAGGTACAAGTCTAAAATTGAAGAAATTTGAAGAAATAAAGAGAATCACGACCATGACACAATTCACGCTCATGATTATTGGATATCAAAACTTTCTATTTATACCGTGAGGAAAATCACGATCATGATTGGCCTTCGCGAGCGCGACACGGGCAAATTATAACCATTACAGATCATGATCTGACACGTGACAGATGGCTAAAACTGCCATTAATGGCTAGTTTTGAGCTTAAACGACTATATTGTTAATTATGACTAATTAGAGACCCCTTAAACCTCTATAAATAGGTCTTAAGTTGAACCCTAGCCACTACAACCTTCAAAAAGCTTACAAATCTCTGAAATTTCTTCATCTTCAATCTTTAACATTCAACCTTTTCTTCTTAAACTTTACACTTCAAACAATCAAGATGCCTTTGAAGAAATTAGAAAATAGAAGAGAAAGCCAAACATACCAAGAGGAGTATGATTATCCTTTCCCTTTAAAGATAAGAGAAGAAGGCAAAAGCTTTCAAAAGCTTAAAATATTAGATATCACAGGGATGATATTCCTAGATTTGGTCTTCTTAGAAACATTGAATATCTGTAGAGAGATGGAGGTTTATCTTTCGGCTCTTGGACTCACAAAGTTTGTGGATTTGCATGATCCACAAAATTGAGATTGGATTCTCGAATGTCTAGTAACATTCGATTATGAAGATACAAGGAAAATGGAGATTCAATTTCGTAATCAAGGATGACATTACACCGTCACAAGAGAGATGATAGGTGAATGGTTCGGAATCGAGATAGTTAATTCATCGAGCATGACAGATACTTTTCAACCAAATTGAGTTTAGGTAGAATTATCAGGTAAGAGAGTCTTCGATCCCAAAAATTCTCCTAATAAACTTATTAAGGATGAGTGCATTCTTCTTCTCCACAAATACCTTTCCACATCGGTATTTTGTCGAGTAGACAATACCAAAGTCTAGAAGAAAGATTTGTTTGTTCTTTCTTGCGCTTTGATGAAACAAAAAATGGAATTTGTGGATATCATAGGGGATATGATGAAGAAGAATTCCACAAGCATGAGGAACAAGATTGGAGCGGTTGAAATTATCACCTCTATTTTCTTGGGTGCAAGAGGTGAACTCCCCTATGTCCAACAACCGGGTGAGTATTTTCGCTATATGGATGTATTTAAAGAATACTGGACTTCTTCTAGAGAACGATGGTGTATATTCTTTCTACTCTTACTCCAACCGCACCAAGAAGCTAAACTTAGCTCATGAAGATTCTTCCATCGGACTATCTAATCCAACCATTAGCCGTCGACATGGAAAAGCTCCAATGCTTGAAGTAAAAGAAAACAAAGAAGAAGAAAATGAAGCTCCGAAAGATTAGAAGGTGAGCATGCAACAAAAATTAGACAATTGCCAAGCAGAACTTAGAGTAATGAAAAGAGACATGAAGATTCTTAAGAAGAATAATAAATCGATGCTTTGAAAATTATTATCCTTCTTTTGAAAAAAAAAATTGTCAATTGACTCCTAGTCCCCCGGATTCTCCTTCTCAATAGAACAGGTTTTCTCTTTTCTTTACTTTTCTTTTTTTTAGACAAGTTGTTTGTTTTTTAGACTAGATTTTCAATTGAATAAAGTCTTCCACAATGAGGACATTGTGTTCTTTAGTGTGGGGGGGGGGTAATTGTAAATCCCAAAAATTGAATAAAATTAAAAACATTGAAGAATTTGAAAATTTTCGTTATTTCCACTTATCCATTCTTATACTTTACTAACATTTGTCCAAGGTTATTTCGAGTGTTAGGTATTACAAGTTTGATGTTAGTGCAAAATTTGAGTGCATGTTGAAATTGAGCATTATTAGCATAACATTTATCAATTTTGGCAAGTATGAGTAGTGAGTAACATTCGAAAGCAACATTCAAAGTAAGTTTCGATATACATTTTAATGCAACATGAATTAGTATAAGTTATATAGTTTTAGTTTAATGCTTTTGATAAGTTTAAGGGGTGTAATATCTAGTGGTATTCCTACTATGAGTTTTATATTCAAATCTCGAATAAGTCCTATAAGTATTGAGTGTGTTTAAAGTGTTGGGAAACTATAGCCATAATACTTTGAAATTGATCAATAAAGCATGAGGGTATTAAGAGTGAAAAATCAAAAGAAAGAGAAGATAACCAATGAGTTATGCAAAAGGTGAGGATGGTACGGAGCAGAAACTGCAACCATTCAATGAATGAAAAAAAAACAAAAATAGCATAGCATGAAAAATGGGTGCAAAGTACAAAGTACTTCAAAAACATATGCTTAAAAAAAATGAGAGAGTGGTATGGAGCATAAAATGCAACCACTGAAAAAAGGGGAGAGTGGTATGGAGCATAAAATTCAACCACTAA
>CATIWQ010534869.1:0-22213 GCA_949673415.1 Euphorbia schlechtendalii
GCAGCCTCGCGAGGGCCGCTCGCGAGGCAGCATCCTCGCGAGGCTGCCTCGCACAGCCTCGCGAGGGCTGCCACAATAAAATTTTATATATATATATATATATATATATATATATATATATATATATATATATATATATTTAGATAAATAATTTAAAAACGTCCGAGGAGGATTCCCGTATGAAGATCATCGAATGGTCGAAAATTGTGTGATTCGAGGATAAATTTCCCGAAAAGCCGTCATCATAGAACGCGCGAGCTGGTACAAAATCCCGTGCTCACAGTGGTATTCTTCATGAACAAGTCTAATTCCAGGATAGCTACAGCTATTACATGAGCTGACACTTAATCTAAGCTCAATAAACTGGATAGTACTTAACCTGATGGAAGGAGTATATTGTACTAGTTATTATTGCAGAATCGGATCAAGTCATAGGCACGTGATGTTCCAAGTATCGGGGGATCATAAGCCTTTGCTAGAAATCCCATTTGATCGTCTAGAGCTATCAGGTTCCATAACAGTCTAGAACACTAAGCCTAAAGGTTCCCAGGTAGGAAGCCAAGTTTAGGTTAACCTCTAGCGGCTTTATACTTGGGGATCCTATGAGGTCACACTCTTTGGGTCTTTATCAGACCATGTAAAGAACCTATGGACTAGGTTTATACAGAAAATACAAGTTGTGAAATCAGTGAGAGGAATTATTATTTGGTTTAACCGAATTAATAATTCAAAGAAATAATGAAAAGATAGGGAAAAATAGTAAAAGCGAGCAAGGGAATTTTTCTGTTACAAGTGGGCCTCGAAAAGAACATGGGTTGTTCGAGGTGGGGCCCGCGTGGCTGCCCCACAAGATGAAAAGCTTGCCTTGGTCGCTAGAGGGCTGTAAGCGCAAGCGCTGCCCATGGCAGCGTTTGCATGGGCTTGCAGCGGCGAGCCCGCTAGCGCGGGCCGTAAGCTTAGTGGGCTTCCCTCAAGTGGCGCACGGGTCAACTTGCAGGTCAGCATGACCCACGCGATTGACCCGCTATACATGGGATGGGTTTATCCCATCCCATGTAGAGTTAGAAGGGGAGTCTAACACTCCCCCATTTTTCCCCATAAATAGGCTTTCAAAGCCTCATTATTCACACACACACCAAAAAGCTTTAAGCTTATTTTCTCTCTGATTTCTTTCTCTTCTTTTTTTATGCAAAATCCTCCACGAGTTTCTCCAAACAATTTGAAGAGTTCTTTTAAAAGGCTCTAACTTTAAGTGACCCTTCTTTTTCGGATTTTCGGGTTGATTTACAAGTAGTCTAGCAACTGCTATTAATCGACGGGTTCTACCTCTTCGAGGTTTTGGTCGGTGAAGTTCCGTGTGGATCAAGTCATAGAGGCTCTCCTAGTTTGGAAGCTAGCGCTATCGGAATTGCTCAAAAGGGAACGCCGCAACCAAAGAGAGATCAAGCATGCATCAACTGGTAATGCTTTAACCTTTTAGATCCTAGGTTTCTTTTATATGTTTTATAAGCCTAAAAGCATCTATGGAACAATTTAACCTAGATTATAACAATCATGGCATGCTTAGGTGATCCTTAAGTTAATTTTAAATTTTTGAAATTCCGCCTTGCTATCTATGCATGTTCAATTACTATCTTGATTAACCAACACACAAGTGTTCGAGCTAGTTTGAGAAACCTCATTTTACTTATTTAAAGAAACAACTTCGAAATGTTTGTTGAGTGCATTCCAAATTATGTTCTATATGCTTGAGAAGTTTTTTGTTTTACATGAAGGTAGCATTAATCATCTTAATTATGTCATTTGTAGATTTTATACATATTTCATGGAAAACACGTTGAAATTAAGCAAATTATGTATACCATTTCATGTGTTCTTGAGTTCATATCATTATAAACCATGACATAAAGTTATCACAACAAAATCAAACAACAACATGTGATGAACAAGTAAAATCCACTTCATAATAGCAATCAATACCTAAATAGAATCAAGGATAAAAAGAACAATCATCCACTACATCTCAAAATCCTAATCAACATTACAATCAATCAATCCAAAATCCAAAAACATAAAAACTCTAAATTGAAACAACCCCTTTTGTATCACTTTTGGGGGAAGAAAAATAGGATGAGCTCTGAGGAGACTTTATTGCTAAGCTTTCAAGGTAAGAGTAATGGTAGGAATGGATCATTGATGGTTAAGGAGAGAAATCGTTAAATCAGTATTATGAAAAGGAACATAAGAGTGTAATTTGAAAATGCAGGAATGTGAGAGAAAGGAAACATGAACTGTATGCGTGTTAAATTGAAACATGAATAACCTTTTTAGTAATCAGGAAACAATTAGATTGAAATTAGAAAACATGATCAAGACAATTTCCCTATTCCATATCTATTTAAGTAGTTGGCCAAAATAGTGATTTGCATTTTATTGGACATGACTTCATGACTCAACAGCCCATTTTGTATTTATTATTTTTTTCCCATAGGTTTTCACCTTTTTAGCCCATCAATTCAAGCCTTGTCAGTGGGACAACCTTTTCTAGTTTGTGGTTGGCGATTCTTCTCATTTGAATTTTCTATAAATCCAATCCAGTCATTTTTACCTCTATTCGGCAAAAATGTTATCTACCCAAGGCTTAGCATGTCTTGGTTTGAGCTCAACACTGCAGGAAATTGTCGAAAAAACTACATAAAAATTAGTTCGAGCACCAAAGATGCATAAATAATGCGAGTCATGATACAATTTTATAAAAGAAAAACAAAAATGTTAATTCTCTATGATGTCTGATCCAAACTGCTGTTATATGGAACTTCTATTATATAAGTTGCTGAAAATTAATTTAGTATCTCTATAAAAGGAAAGGGAAATCAACATTTGTATGGCAGTTATCTTGCATTTGAAAATTACGTTTTGAAGTTTATAAAAGATATTTAACGTTGTCTGAGTCTTACTATTTACAAGGCTAATTATAGATGTGATTAGATTAAACTCAAATTGATTCAAATCTATGGGCTGAATATAAATGCACCATAAATCTTACGATTCATTACAGATTCGACGATGAATCTCTCGAATCTTATGATTCTAAAGATTTCAGTTTATTCATGAAACATATAAATTTAAGTATGACAACGGAAGTATATACTTTTGAAAATGAAGAGATTAAAGATTTGACTCAATGTGGGCAAATTCGATCACCCCACCAAGAAGCGAGATCGAACCTAATGTTAATTAACAACAGACTCTCAGCAATAATGTTGACGCCTAACAATGGAGCATCGTGCATTGAATTGAGTTGCATCTATGTTTTGCTTGAAAAGTGGAAAATATTACTCTTTGAGTTTTAATTGGAAAAAAAATATCAACTTAACTTTATTTGGAATAAATGAATTCCACAAAATTTTGTGAATTTCATTTTAAAATCCAAGTTTTTGAGCTTAGATAAAGAAATAACTAAATTTCAAATTCCTAAACTGAATTCCATGAAATTCAACATGCTTTAAGCGAATCTCACCAAATTTGCTATGATTATAAAATCCATGGTTTAAAATAACAAAGTAAATAAAACAAATTCAATTTTTAATTTTTAATAATGTCATACCAAGGTAATTTATTTAAAGGAATTCTTTCAAAATCCATCTCATATCCTGCATCAAATTTAAATTATTCCAAACTACGTCATAATTCAAGGTCAACATGAACCTTTTGAATTCTACAATCATTATCTCTAACAATATATTACCATGTACTATAATAGATTTGAATTCTAAGTAATTTTTTGGTTATATATTTCTCTAATATTAAACTTGCATATCAAGACTAAAATAACATCTTTAAATTAAAGAGTTTAAATGGTTTTTTTAATTTTATAAACTTGAACTGAATTATGTTTATATTTAATTCAATAATTTTAATTTACAAAAAAATTTGATTGTGATATCATTTAAATTTTGAACTTTTATGCGAAATACAATTTTCTAAAATCAATATTTAAATTTGAATTTCAAGAATAATGATGTAAACTTCTAATTTAAAAACCTACTTTTAAGAAGGTTTGACTAACTTTTAAGTTTGGAAAAACACCTCCAAAGAATCATATAAGATGAAAAATACTCTAATATTGCTAAAAAAGTGAAATATTTATAGAGAAATAATAAGTTAGGACAAACTTAGGCTACTAATGTTTTAGCTTAGATGCAACGACTGAAGTCAAAGTTGCAAGTAGTTTATTGGTGAATCCACTTATATTTTTAGATGAATTGGATTGTAATTTACATTTTTACTACACAAATGAAAAATATATTGTAAAATCTAGCTTAACTTGAATAAATGCTTTACTTGTAACGAACAAAAATTGGATTTGTAATTTTAAGAATTTGATTTCTATTCTCGCTTTGGATGCTTGGGTTTGCTCGAGTTTCCGAAAATGATAATCGCTCGTTGATGGACATATTTTTGGAGAGGTAAATTTGTGATGCGGTTTACTCATGCCACGAAAATAAATCACCGAGACAATCATTTTTTCTATAAACAAGCTTGGGACTTTTTGAAAGAGGGCTTCGTAGAATTATTCGGCAATTTCCATGAAGCGAGTGCTCTCCCATCATCAATCAAATCGTCGTTCACGGTGCTTATTCCTATGGTTCTGGGAAGTTGTTCGATTCAAAATTTCAGATCTGTTGCTTTAATCCATGGGGTTTACAAGGTGGTCATGAAGTTTTTATCGACACGTTTAAAGGTGGTTTTGCCTTGATTTCAGGAAATCAATTTGTCTTGTTAGGAACCGAAATATACACGAATGCTCCTTTATTGCTTCCGAAGTGATCCATTCGGTACATCGAAGTAGACGAGGCTATTTTGTCTTCAAGTTAGATTTTCATAAAGCCTTCAATAGCATCTTATGGACTTATATAGATGCGGCGATGAGTAAAATGAGCTTCTCTAATAAGTGGATAACGTGGTTAAGGGGCTACCGTTTTAATTCCACCTCATCCATTTTGATTAACGGCAACCCAAGCGCTCTATTTCGCATTCACAGAGGAGTAAAGCAAGGTGATCCTCTATCGCCTTTTATTTTTTTTCTTGCGATAGAAGGCCTGAAACAGATTATTGATTCAAGTATTCGAGAAAGCTTGCTTTCGGGTTTCAAAATTGATGAAGCTTTGCCGGATGTCTCATTACTTCAATTCGCGGACGATATGATTTGCTTTCTTCTAGCAGATACTACTCTCATTGAGCCGTTTATTCGAATTCTACGAGATAATTTTGGGATTGAAGATAAATTACCACAAGAGCTCTTTAATCGGAATAAATGTGGATGACTCCACCGTCCTGTCGTGTGTGTCTAAACTAGGATGCAAAGTCGAGAAATTCCTTGTTCGATACCTTGGGACTCCTTTGAGCTACAAACACTTTAAATGTGGGCATTGGGATGCGTTAATTGGGAAATTTTAGACTCATTTGGCTTCTTGGAAAGGAAAGTGCCTTTCTTATGTGGGTAGGGAAGTTTTGGTTAAATCGGTCCAAGCGTCAATTCCTATTTACACGCTCTCTTTATTCAAGCTCCCGGTAACAATAGAAAACAAGTTGGTAAGTATAATGCGGAATTTTTATGAAAAAGGGAGACACGGCTAGCTATGGTTTTATGCAAAGTGAGTTGGGACACGATAAATCTACCAAAGCACTTACGTGGTCTATCCATCCGAAATTTCAAACTAACAAAATGTAGTCTTCTTCTCAAGTGGATTTGGCGTCTTCGTAATAGAGATTATGTATCGCTTTGGGTGATTTTTTGTGCGAAAAGACACGGTTTAGCTTCTTGGTGGGACTTGCTTATTTGTGATCACTCGAAATTGTTGCTGATTTGGAGAGACATTGTCTCTAGTTGTTGCTGTAATAAACACTTTTGAGACTTTTTGACAAAAAATGTCTCAGTTCGGTTGGGAAATGGAAACTCGGCTAGTTTTTAGCTCGAGAATTGGACTTCGAGGGGCCCCATAAAGGATTTATTCTACAATTTATGGGAACTTTGCGAGCTGAAAAATGGATCGGTACAGGAGCTGTGTACAGGGCTGTTTGATGACCAATTTGGGCTAGGCGGCTTCGCTTGACGAAACAGTCCAACTGTTTGGAGCTGAAGAAATATATCCTCATAGGAGCACCGTCATTTTTCTTGACATCAAACATGGACTCTCAGCTTAATCTAGCTTTCTCGAGTAGCAAGGATTTGATTCTATGGAATATTGGGCCGAACAAAAAGTTCTCAACTACGTCTTTTTGCATTGGATTCTACGAACATGACATTTGGTCGGCTCCTCAACTCTCGTTTCTGCTATTTTGGAACACATGTATGCTTTCCGTTTTTTTAGTTGCCTCGTGTTCCATAAGAGAATCCCAGCTAAAGATTTTATTTTATCTCGTGGTTGTGCTTCTTTCTCGGATTCGGCTTGCCCCCTATATTCGGCCAATGAAACTTTAGACCATATGCTTCTATTCTGCAACAACAGCTGGCCCGGTTGGAGTAGTGCTCTTAAGTGGATTGGTATTTCGACTCATATCCCACGCCGATCGTATGATTTCCTCTTGCTTTGGAGGACTCTCTTCAAGGACAAACCTAACAGAAAATTCGCAACGGCCTTATGGTTCTCAATCGCTTGAAGTATCTGGAAAAGAAGGAACAAATTCGTTTTCGAAGAAGTTCTTGACCATATAGACTTGTTTGTCGCAAATATTCACCGTTGTTGGTCTTTTTTCAAGAAAAGGAATAAGTCTCTCTCCTTTTCGGTTCCCGGATCTCTTTATTGATCCGACTTTGCTTTATAATTGAACATTGTGTTTATTTGGGCGATTCACATTTTGTGACACGCTCTTTTTAATGGAAAGATGTGTCGGGATTTTGTAGGCAAGTGAACGCATCAACTTAGTTGGGACGTTCGTCCCGAAATTTTCACTCACTCCAACCTTTTTCTGAAGGAAGGGCACAATGTTCCTCCAGAAATTTTCAAAAAAAAAAGAATTTGATTTCTATGAAATTCACCATGCTATAATCGAATTCAACCAAACCGAAATTAGAAAATCTACATTTCATAAGACTGAAATTATAGAAATTTAATTCAACTTTATATTTTTATTAAATTTTAAATGAATTTCAGGTAGAAATTATATCTGAATAAATTTCATATTTAGAGTTTGTTTTTCCGGGCAAGCGCCTCAAGTGTTCTGTAAATGAAGGGACAATTGAAAATGATGGAAAACAAATACGAAAATCTGGTGAATTCCAAATCTAGAAATTTGTTTAGAAAAATACAAAAAACGTGGATGATTATAGGCCTTTAGCCAAACTAGTGAACTACCAAAAGACAAGAACTCTACAAAGGGACATGTCCCCGTATCATCTTCACAAAACCCTTATTTATGACAACAGTAAAACTTAAAAAAAAAAATTACCGATTTCACTTATTTGCAAAATGTGTTTTGAGGAATTTTATTTTTACAAAAGGTTGCTTGTAGTTTTAGAAAATTTACAAAATGAGCTCTGTGCTTTCAGAATAATGGTATTATATTGAATATTTTAAACAATTCAATATTTTAATAATTTAACCTTATTATTTAAAAATTATATGTCAAGAATTGAGTAATTTTTAGAATTTTTTTTATTTTTTACGATTTTTTTTAAGTTTGTTGTCATAATTTAATAAAGAATATATGCACTATTCAAAAAATTACAAAAATTATCATTGATGTGTATTGTTTTTTTCTTAATCATCCAAAAAAATTTAAATAAAAAAAATAAAGATTACCCATTTTCGTGACATAATTTAATATTGAGAATCCTCCATTTACAAATTTTTTGAAATCACAAAAACTTTTTTACCAAAAAAAGAAATTTCTCATATCTCATTTTACAAATAAGTGAAATCATATAGTAATTTTTTGAAGTTTATATCACATGTACAAAGTATGCCTTAACTTTAAGAGTATTTGACAAAGTGTAATGCATAAAAAAGTGACAGAGAATTAATTGCAGGGCATGCATGGGTTTTGTATGGAATTGCATTTCGCCCTTCAATCAAGTTTTTCGATATGCTAATGATTTTTTTTTTTTTTTTTTTGTTTTTAAAGTAGTTGCACCGTAAATGATAATTTATTGTGTAATATAAGCTAAATGTTATGTGACACAATGTTCGCCAATATGTGAAATAAGTCTGAGTTACAATTCAGATTGTAGCTATGGCATTATTATATAGAAAGTACGATTAACAAATCGATTTAGTAAACTTCAAACTCTTAAATTTTTCTTAAAAATTGTATTGCGAACTTGAAAAATTGTTAAGTTTGAAGTTGATATCAAGGTAAGCTTGAAAAAAGCTATGTGGTTTCACTTATTCTTAAAAATATGTATTGTAAAAAAATTTTGAAAAATCATGTCATGTGATTTGTATCATGTGGTTTGTAACCATTAGCAAAAAGAGAAAAAAAAATTTCATTAAAAATAATCGTGTTAAAGGATGTATTTCATTCAATTTAGCATTTCTATAATTTAAAAATATTATTTAAGAATCATCAAAATTTGAGTAGTTTTAGGAAAATTTTCATGTTATTATATGATTTTTTTAAAGTTATCATCACATTTAAATTGAAAAAAAATTGCACTTTTCAAAAAAAATTCTAAATTTTATTAGTAAATTTTATTGTATTTTTATCAACTAAGTTTCAAAATTCAGATCAAAATTGATAATTACTCTTTTTTATGACGTAATTGAAAAAAAGAAAATCTTTTTTTACAAACAGTTACAATCCACAGGACATGTTTTTGAAAAAAATTCAACAAAACATATTTTTGAAAATGAATGAAATCACAAAGTATATTTTTTAAAGAAGAAACTTATTAGTGACCATATTTCAAATCCACATAAAAGTTAAGGGTTTGTGATATATATTTTTAGTTTAAATTCTAGTTGGAATATCCAGTAAAGAACTTGGATAAATAGACTAATGCAAGTGTTAATTAAAAAAGTAAATCCCCTATAGTAAGATATTAAAACTTATATAATGGATACATGATATCTTAAGCTCTTTAAACTTTTATGAATTTTGGAATATATCATTCCGTGTTTCAACATGCATATTATACGTGCATAATTTATTTTTGTTTTGATAGCTTTAACTCTATAATCGTTTAAATAAAGCATGGGACAATTTTTACAATTTTAATCTCAAAATCAAAGTTACAATTCAAATTTATAACTATCACACTATTGCAAAAGAAGTATGATTTTGATTGATTTATACTCCAAAGTCTTCCATTTTCATCTAAATAGCATCCCATGCTAATTATAAATAGTTAGCTCATGCAAGAAAAATTGTGTAGTTTAGAGTTAATAATATCAAAGGTCAATTAAAATCTACAAAAAGCTGTGGAAAGTGTCAGCAAGAATGTCATCAACACCATACTTAACATGACACCAGTATTGTTAAGTGATATTACGGGTTTACCTAGTGATTTTACTAGATTATTATTTACATGCAAAAAGTACATTAACATCATTATAACTATCATATGTGTATAAAATTACCTTTATTCCATTTTATATAAATATAACTTTCTTATATTAATGCAATTTTGGATTATCATTTTGCCATTTTTGTAGTGTGAACCAGAATTTGTTTTCGGGGAGTTTATCAAAGGTGATCAGGTAGGGTCCATAGCACAAAGGCGTCCAAAATAGTTTTTTAACCTTTAGTTTGTGTGGTAAAAATTAATATTAATTGAATTTAGATTAATTCATATGTCTCTAAAATATTGATGTAAAATATTGTAGGTGCAAATCATAATTTTTCATTTTTATTATAATTTATAAAATTGAAGGACTTATTTATATTTTTTTTTTCCTCTACCCCAAAAATGTTAATAGATGTACATCACATGACATTTTCTACAATTTTCATAATGAACATGTATGCTATTCTTTTTATAAGTTAAGAGTGCTAATATAACACGTTTAACAAAATATATAAGTAAACTAATGCATTAAAATAATTTGAAAAAGTTAAAGATGCAAGATGTAGCTGGCATACTGTGAAAAATGCCAAGCATTTCGGCATAATGATTTTAATGGCGATTATAAAGTAATGTATTTTTGATTAGACGTGAGCAAGAAATTTAAAGAATTGAACCGAACTTGAGAATCGAATTAGACCGAACCGAATCGGATCGAACCAAATAAATTAAGTTTGGTTCTTAGTTCTAATATTTTGATAATTTGATTTTAGGTTCTGTTCTCGGTTTTGAAAAAAAAATCAAATAAACCAAGAACCGAACCTAATTAAAAAAAAATTAAGATTATTTTCAACTTTTATAATTCATTAACGTTTTATTATTTTCAAGGTTTCATAATATAATTTTTTTATATCTTATATGGTAGATTATTGAGATGGAAAAAATGTTTTGCAAATTAGTGATTGTGTTCATTTCTTATATACTTGTTTAATTTCTTATTATAATGATCATTAAATTTAATTTAATTTTTTCAAATAATAATTAATTCTTTAACATGAAAATAATTATTACATTTCTAACTTTACTATCTCAAAAAATAGTTAATTTCTTTTATGAAAATATAAATTAGTTTTATACGAAAATGAACCGAATCTAAATATTTTGGTTCGGTCCAAAATCTATTAAATTCGGTATTAAATTCTTAATTTTTCTATTATTTGATTTTTGATATACTTGGCTCGGCGAACAATGCTCTCGCCTACTTTTATGCTCCCCAAATATGTTACATTTTAAGCAGAATTTACAGAATATGCATTTTCAATCTCTGTTAGGCAGCTGAATTTCCAACCTGTTCAATTAACTACCTTTCTTATTCAACACTATTTCTTTATTCTTTGTATTGACTTATCTTTTCTTATTTTCAAATTCTGCATTTTCTCTGATTTCAGGTCGAGCTTATGGCTTCTGATCCCGAGCAGCCGTCTTTTAATTCTCTGGTAAACCTTCCATTCTATTCGTTTCCTCAATTGTTTCCTCTTTCGTTGATCGCTTGAAGAGTCTGAAAGAAGGAATCATATGAAATTGGATTGAATTTTTAGTGTGGCTAACATTTTTATTCTAATTTGTACATCAAATTTGGGGTTTTTCTTATATCTCTACCAAATTGTACTTAATGATGTTCGAGGAGAAGCCAATTAGTGTTTTATTGTACTAATAAGATTTATCTTCCACTCAAAGCCCTATGAAACTGGCTGTATTGGACTGACATTCTTTAATTTGACAAGTTTTCTCGAGTCTTTCTTTTCATCAACTGATTTTCTACTCGTCTCATTTTTGTTTGTACTAAAAAAAGCATGATATTGAAGGAACTGTCTTTTTGAGATAGCTTACTAAAATAGATTTAAGATATGACTTTTGGTAAGAGTTTGTTCCTATTTCTCTCTTCTATTAACTCATTAGTGATCGAATCATTCTTTTGCTTCATCTGTCAATCTGTTGTCAAATATTTCTATTTATGATCTTCATGTTAGTGAAGAAAGGAGCACCAAGAGAAGCAACTTTTATATTTTGATCTTTTATGAGCCAATAAAGTGAACTATAATTAATCATAAAAAAGGATTTCGGTTAATTATGTTTCTATATTATTTGGCTTTGTGCCTTGTAGAACCACACAAAAGGGTGGTTGTTTTCAATAGTTTATTACTTTCTACCTCATTGTAGATTTCTCAACATAATATGCTTATCAGGTTGGTAAATCCTCACGTGAAATTGATGGTGCAGAGGAGCCTCTTCTTAACACGAGTAATGGCCCAGAGAATTACTCCATTCTTGCTGCGGTTCTCCCGTGAGTTTCTAATAAAATGCTTTCGTACTTCTAAAAATAATCGAAGGAAATTGGTTACATGAATTCTTGCATTGTTTGTTGAATCACATCAGATTCTTTTGGAATTAAGTGGTAGCTCACGTTCCATATTCTAATGTGATATGCGATAAATGTTGGTGAATAAACTGTGGTGGTAGAATTATGAAGCACCGAGTTTAAAAGCATCGAGTGTTTGGCTATGATTGTTAATTTGATATTTAAGAATCTTGGATTTAAGAAAGGAAAGAGTTACTACCTCCTAAGTATGTGTTTAAAGATACGGCAAGAAATATAACACTGTCTTATCAATAATCTAGAAATTCTTCAGAATAAATGTTGAAACCAAAGTCTTTAAAATTGATGTGCTGCTCATGATTGATGAGTCATAACGTTGTTCCTTTCATCAGTAATGTTGCTATGTGAGACTAGACGCTTTAAAATTTGTCAAAAGTTTTTGTTCGTGCTTATGGGGTACCTTTTTTTATTACAGATTTCTATTTCCAGCTCTTGGCGGTCTGTTATATGGATATGATATTGGTGCAACTTCTTGTGCTACACTGTCTATAGAGGTGTGCCTTTGATGAAATTACATGTGTGTCCTTTTTGTTTTTCATTCATTTATGGTGCATGTATTTTGCATGATGTATCGCCGCACATGGCTCATTGTAGAATTTCTTGTGTCTTATGCAACAGCGATTTTGTCACCACTCACCAACAAGTTAATATAGATTATAATTACTCTCATGAATGTATAGTTGCATGCATGTGGACCTCTAGTGGAAAGAAACAAGAACATTGATGAAAACTAGTAGAATTCTGATTTAGTTCACACTTTTCATTCTCTTTTCCTCAGCAAAAATTTAAAAAGTTACCTCAGTAGGATTTTGTATGTCTAATTGTAAATCTGACCATTTATCCGTTTTTTTATACATTTGGGATAACTTGAACCATAAATTGCTAAATGAATATAGTTGGTGCTGTAAATTTTCTCATATTTTGTATACTAATTTGCCCTTTACTTTTCTCTTGCAGTCACCCTCTTCAAGTGGAATTTCTTGGTACGACTTGAATTCTGTGCAAATTGGGCTCATTGTGAGTTTCATTTCCTTCTTTTATTGATTTCTTTTTAATTATTCATTCATGTTCGGCAACCTTGTTATTATGCATCATCTCCTTGTTTTTTCCCATTCGTTTAAAGTATTGTTTTACTTGATTGGTGAACAGTACAAGGGAAAATTTTCTTAAATTTGTATGTGTTGTTTTTCTACAGACCAGTGGCTCATTGTATGGAGCCTTGATTGGCTGTGTCGTGGCCTTCAATGTTGCAGACTATCTAGGTTAGTTATTTTACGTTTGATCTGCAAATGTAAAAATTAAGATAATGATCCTTTCTTGCTGAAGTTTTATCAATGAATTTGAATTGAAGGAAGAAGAAGGGAGTTGATGCTGGCTGCTTTGGTATATCTTGTTGGAGCACTAATAACAGCACTGGCTCCCGATTTGGTAATCATGGTGATTGGGCGAGTTATATATGGTATTGCGATAGGATTGGTAAAACATCTAACTGTTACTTATAATATTATGTGCACATTTATTTAAATGGCTGAATAGATTTTATTGTTAAGTTTCCAATATTTTAGGGTTGTCCATATATTTTTGTGCAGAATAAAGAAATGTCTTTTTCTCTGTGTTTAGACAATGCATGCTGCACCAATGTACATTGCTGAGACAGCTCCATCTCAGATACGCGGTCAACTAATCTCCCTTAAAGAGTTCTTTATAGTCTTTGGGATGGTTGTAAGTTCTTCACTTTATTCTTGAGTTTTGATTTATTCTAGGCTTTGTTTGATGTGCTAACATACGCTACATTTTATAAAGGCTAAATGCATGAAGGCCCCCCTGAACTTGGTACCTTTTGCCAAATGCCTCCCTGAACTTTCAAAAGTTCCACTTAACCCTCTGAACTTGACAAAAGTGCACATGTCCCCCCCCCTCAACGCCACGTGTTAGCTTATGGTTGGTTTGACTTTTCAAAGATGTCATTTTATTTATTTTTCCTTTTTCTCCTTCCAACCATAAGTTGACACGTAGAGTTGAGGGTGCAAATTTGTGCACTTTTGCCAAGTTCAGAGGGTTGAGTGGAACTTTTGAAAGTTCAGGGTGGCATCTACCAAAAGTTGCCAAGTTTAGGGGGGGTTGGCCTTTTATTAATGCGCCCTTATTTACTGTTTTCACATGTTAAAGCTTGCACGAAATAAATACCCAAAACTAATGCAGGGAGGTTATGGAGTTGGTAGCCTTTTAGTTACTGCTGTTGCTGGTTGGCGCTACATGTATGGCACAGCTGTACCTTTTGCAGTAATTATGGGAATCGGGATGTGGTGGCTACCAGCATCACCAAGATGGCTGCTGTTACGAGCTATACAGGGGAAAGGTGATTTGCTGGTTTTAAAAGAAACTGCAATTATCAGTTTGTACCGACTCAGGGGTGATGCCATTGGCGACACTGCACCTGCCCTGGTAGAAGAGATTCTTAGCGAAGTAGCTTGTACTTGTGAGGAAAAAGAAGCCTCGCTGAGTGAAATATTCCAGGGAAAATGCTTGAGAGCCCTTACAATCGGTGCAGGATTAGTTCTCTTTCAGCAGGTATATAATATATTTATCACCAAAGTATAGCATTCTTTACAAATGTGATATATTGAAAATTGGGCTTGTAAATATTCTAATTCCATGGCAGATCACAGGTCAGCCAAGTGTACTATATTATGCTGCAACTATCTTTCAGGTACTCATTTACTTATATGCAACTGGATGGTTAATGACATAATTATTTGTTTGTTTTTTTATCTAATTTTTTTGTTACATAAAATTTATCTTCTGTTAGCTTTAGTGCACTTTGACCCTCACCCAATATGTTTTGACAGAGTGCAGGATTCTCTGGAGCATCTGATGCGACAGGCGTTTCAATAATACTTGGTTTATTTAAGGTACCCTAATCTATTTGATCTGGAAATTTATGATAATTGTACCATAGTTGATGTCTGAAGCTTTCGGATATTGTTTGGCTGGTATTTTGAAATTGAAACTCTTATAGGTTTCTTTTTTAATATGTTAGTTGTAATTTAACCCTCCAGATAAGTAACAAATTTAAGGTGATTGGATTTAAGTTTAACTATTGGTGCTCTACACTTGTTTTTGTGCATTTACTTGTGCTTACCTTTCATAATTGTGGTAAATTATCTCCAAATATTGATTATGGCATCTGCATATTCCATTTTTATGGGAAGTTAAAACTTGAAAGTTGAAAACCATAAATGTCCCTTGGTACAAAAGTCTTCTCAGATATCTTACATTGCAATTTTCTATTTACTGTTTTTCTTTTCAACCTTACAATTATTAATATTAGGGCTGATGCATCTGGTGGTGCCCCAAGTTGTTCTAAAAAAAACCTGCTACCACCCTGAACTTTGGAAATGACCATGTAGCTCCCTCATCTTCTAGAAGTGCACCGAATGACTCCCTGAACGCCACGTGTTAACTTCTGGTTTGGTTTGACTTTTCAAAGATGTCAGTTTTCTGATTTTCTCTTCCCAATCAGAGCTGATGCGCGGCGTTCAGGTAACAAAGCGGTGCACTTTTTGAAAGTTGAGGTAGCTACGAGGTCACTTTAAAAGTTTCGGGGGGGCAACTTGGGGAACTTCCCGATGAATTAAGCCTTAATATCATTATTATTAACATTATCACTTAATTGCATTATGTTGTTTGTTTTCCCCTTCTCTGTGATATCTAAACCGTTTAGTAATATTTCAAATTTTCATATTTCCATGTGTAGTTGATTATGACTGGAATAGCTGTTCTTGCTGTTGATAGACTTGGTAGACGTCCTTTGCTACTTGGTGGTGTTTCTGGCATGGTAACTCTTCTGTCTTTATCTTCATCAGCCATTTATACAGCAGATATATTTATCATCTTATTTGTTGTCAACATCTTGACTGAAGTTGATTTCACCAAATAAATGTATAGAAGGAATTTATATGAGAACATCTAATCATTCGAATTAGTGATGGCGAGGTCTTACAAGTGCATAATGGTAATTATCTGTATATTTTACAACAGGTTGTATCTTTATTCCTTTTGGGATCGTATTATCGCTTCCTGGATGATACACCGGTGCTGGCTGTAGTTGCACTGCTCTTGTATGTTGGATGTTATCAGGTAATCACAAATTTCTTGTCAATTTCTCTCAAACAAAAAAAAACTTATGCAGCCTGATCTAGCTAATTGAGCAAGGATTCAAATATAGTTTAGGGCCTGTTTGGTATTGCTGTCAGAGCTGCTATCATGAAAAGTTCCACTTACAAACTTTTAATAGAACAACATATTTTGACATTTGATAGAAGATTTTGACTCTTGATACTAATTAATTAGAAACTGTCTACTGTTAATTTCCAGAGCTTTTCGGGATAACAGCCTGGAAAAGCAATCCCAAACTGGCCCTTGTGAAGGAGCATTAACTCGCTATCCTTCGCAGTTATAAGGTCCTGATAATTGCATGGGTTGTGATAGAATAACATCCATTCATGTAATAATAAGAATGTTATGTAGATTTGTCACAAAAGGAAAATAAGTGGAAAATCATTTCCATAATGTGATCACTTATCAAAAATGGAAGTTGGCTATGAGGTTGTTTCACTATCCCGAAACGTTCCGCTTTGCATTCTTTTACAACAAGTCTTGCGGAAATCTTACCTATTTCACAATACAGACTTGTATGGCTAATAAAATTTCTCTGTTTTCTTCGTATTTAAATTTGTTTATAATTAAATATTTGTTGCAGTTATCATTTGGGCCTATTGGTTGGCTGATGATTTCAGAAGTTTTCCCCCTACGTGTCAGAGGGAGAGGACTCGGTATAGCAGTGCTTGTGAATTTCGGTGCAAATGCAGTTGTTACATTTGCATTTTCTCCCTTGAAGGTATTTGATTGCTGATAACTATTTCATATATACTGATAATTTGTTAAAACTGTGTATCTTCCATCAAATAATACCAAAAACAACTTACTGGGCATTCTTATGGTTTTACACTTCTGTCAACTTACTTCTGCCATTGAATCTTATCTGATTCAGCTTGTCTTAAACACTGTATAATGCTTCATCCGTATTTTGTGGTTGAAAAAAAAGAGTAAATTTGATGTTTGAATTGCGGTGACAGGCATTGTTGGGTGCTGGAGTATTATTCTATTCGTTTGGAGTAATAGCGGTGGTTTCTTTGCTCTTCGTATTCTTTGTGGTACCGGAGACGAAGGGGCTCTCTCTCGAGGAAATCGAGGCCAAATGCTTGTAAGTTGTAGCACACAACAAACCGATACTTGTAATTTCAGTGAGGTCTTGTAAGTACCAATTTTTAGAGTAATACTTGGCAATAAGAATGATAAACCCACAATCTGTACCATTTATGCTATGTTCTTTTTGTGTTCATTTTCGCGACAGAAAATTTTAAGACTCGTCGAAAAGGATTTTTTTTTCCAACTTGTCCACAAGAGGTGGTGGCCATTAGATCGTAGACCAGTTCGTGGGTCGGGCTACCCGCCTGGTTTGGCCCTAGCACAAGCCAGCTTTAATGGCGGCTTGGACACTCATTTTTTAAAAATCCTGGCCCAAGGTCGTCAAAGCTTATGACCGGACTTGGATTTTATATAAATACTTAGGCTCACGCCTGAGCTCGCTTCAACGAATAATTTTTTTTATTTGTAATTTTTATATATTCAATTTATAATTATTTTGAACTTTTTTATATTTTATCCTATTAAATTTGTGTGTTTTACTATAATAACATTACTAAATATTGAAATTGTTAGTAAATAACGTAACTATATGTAAAATAAATATTCATGAGCTTGGGAATGATCTTGTAAGTCCGGCCCAGTTTAGTTTCTAGCTTGAAATTCTAAAATAGGGCTTGGACCGATCTTGGTTTGTAGTTCCTTTATAAATATATGGTCACAATAATATCATAAATTAATAATTCACTGTAATTATATATCTATATATTACAATTTTGTAAATTATATTTCAATTATTGTCTACTTCTTAAAGAGTAAATTTTCAGCAAGCACATGTCATTGTTTGGTATAGTTTTTGTTTTATTCATTGTTGGAATACATTATAGTGCATGCTATCAATTACATTGTATAGTTTCTATGAAAATCCAATAAATCATATTAAGTTTTGTAATATGAATCTTATTGACATAATTTGAATTTATAAACCATATTCTATTAAATTAAATATAGTACTTAAAATATTACGATTCATTGTATTTGAATTTATAAAAATAAAATTTGATTTGTTTCGAAAATTTTATAAATTAATAATTATTAATTTATCGATTAATTAATACATTTTTAAATTAATAAAATTTTATAATGCTAACTATAATAATTTATAAAGATTTTAATGTACAATATGTAACCAATGTCTAGATAACTAAAAAAACATCTAAATAATATATTTCTCAATTTTCACGTTGAGAAATATATTATTTAGGTGTAGTTTTTATTGAATTTGGAAGTCTATTATCGATAATGAGCTGAAGCATAAACTCGTATATTGTGAATGATGAGTATATTATTTGAGTAAATAAAAGGTAATTATTGTTTGTCTTTGATAATTTATTTCTTCTGTCAATGAAAATAATTATGATTTTGCAGTTTTGTGATATAATTCTACTACAACTCTCACCACTTCTTCTTCTTCATTCATTCATATCAAGCTAAACTTATTGTATTGCTCATGATTTTGAATTATTTTGATTTCGAAGTGCTTCTTGATAGGTTTACAAAAAAGAAGTAGCAGATAGTGAGTTTCTATGAAAGATTTTTTAAGCGAGAAGCAAACCGAAAGCAGAATTTGTGAGATGAAGAAGAAGCAAAACCAATATTTGGGAGAAACGTCAAACTAAATTCAAACTTCAAAATATAAAGTACAACAAATCTCTGTCACTGTTTGAGTAAATTTGTATTTACTACAAAAAAAACCACATAAACTCATAGTATATTTTCTGCAAGCAAAAAAACTGGATCGAACAAGATATTATCAAATTGCCATATCATAAATGGTAAAAGTTGTTAGCCGTACGGAAGAATAATGTGTGATTATAAGATTGAATTTACATTGAACCGAATGTGTGAAAATAAAAAAATTGGAGGGACCAAATTGGAAATATAAATGGAAGCAATAAATAGCCAAAAAGAACAAACAATAGAGAATAAAGGTAAGAGAGGCAGATGAATCTTCGAGGGCGAGGAGATAGTATTGAACTAGAAGTCAACTGCAAAACACAAACACAATCTTTATCTATTTCTGAATTCCGGCTGAAATCACACAAAACCACTATTAAATTGATTTTCAATTAAACCCTACACTAATTTGTTAGGTCTTAGTTGTTCCCCTTATGACAGAATCCCAATTCAAAGTTGATCATCAAAAGTCTCGCAGCAATGGTTCAAGCCTTTCGCAAGCTCTTCGATTTCTTTTTCGGCTTTATTTCTCCCTATTTGTATTTTGGGACCCTGTGATATGATGCTGGAATACTTCAGCTCTAACTTTTATTACTAGTTTTATCTTTTCTAATTATTTTGTTCACCAGAATAATTTTTCTGTTGCTTTTACAGTTGTAAGAGTTTTGGCCACACAAACAAAAAGAACTAATTTAATTTATGGACAACTTTGCAAGACTGAAAATAGTTTGTAAGACTGGAATTAGCAAGTGTAAGACTAAAAATGGTTTGTCTTTTCATAATTTTGTGACATATTCTATGATTTGGTGCAGTTTTTCTTACTTCAATGCTCTCTGCCACTATCTATATAACTGCTGATTTATATCGTATGTATGATGTTATAATTTCATGGTCATTTTCTTTTGCTGGAATTTTCTTCATCAAAGGATAATTGGGTGATTCAGGACAATTCTTTAAATTGGCGTGAGAACTGGATTCATGTCGGTCCTGTGGTGTGAAAAGTGATTAAATTTCAGTGAAGATAGTGATTGGAACGTCATGAATCACGAGTCAAAGAAAGAGGTCTGAAAATTTTACGAGGATTATACCCTATTCTGTGGCATCTTTGCTTGATACTGTGTCATTTGGTTTTTACCAAGTTAGTGGATTATTTTGTTCTTGCTCTATAATCACATGTTCATCTTTGACAGTTTAATCTTGTTTTGAATTGAGGCACTCCATTTCTTAAAACCTAACCCATTTTTGAAAAAAAATGCCCATGGGTTGGCCTATTGAGAGCGTCTTCTCTTAACTTCTTTGTTTTGTTAGGAATGCCGCACAAATTTACGTTCGATGACAGTTATTCTCTCGGAATAATTAACTAGCAAGTAGATAACAAAAATTAAGTAAGAAAATAATAAATGGACACAAAGAATTAACGTGGTTCGACCCGACTTCCTACTTCTACATCTAAAAATAACTGAAGATTTACAAGACCACTCAAGTGTTTACAAGACTACTCTACAATTACTTCAATACACCTAGAGAAAATTATCGAACTCAAAATTCTCTAACTCTCTCACAAACTCTCGATTAACAATCTTCTTTGTTAATTGTTGGATGATCTCAAATGCCATAATCTCATGGCTATTTATAGGAAAATTTAGCCTCCTTTTGAATACTTTTCTAATCTAGTTTCACATTAGTAAAAAATTTCAACATTAATGCGAATTAACACATGTTGAAAATTTTCCCAACTATTCAAAAAATGGCTAATAAGTTTGTTCACACTTAACCGCTTAATTAATTTCAAAATTAACTTAACAAATCTCAACATTAATTTGAAATTACTCTTATCGTCTTTTTCTGATATTTTAAATGTTGCAAACATCAGCCAAGTTTTCATATCTGAATTTGACAGTAGAAAGATCTCGTAACTTCTTCACCATAGAAGTTATTTCTTCTTTATTTGCATACGTCTCTAATTATTGTTTTTCATTACAGGTTCAACCAAACCTCCAATTGAATCAACCAGACCTTCTCCACATGTTGCACCAACACTTTTCACTACAATACTTTTGTTCAAATAATAGAGGCCTCAAATGTTTCTCCCTTTCATCACAACTGCGGCACCTTTAAGGACTTTCAAGACTCCACCTTGAGTAGAAAACCGATAACCTCGGGAATCAAGACGACTCAATGAAATCAGATGTTTCTTCAATTCTGGAACATGTCGAACCTCTAGTGTTCTAGTCATGCCATCGTACATCTTGATTTTGATTGTGCCAACACCAACTATTGATAGTTCTTTGTCGTTCACAAGTAACACTTTTCCACCATCAACTTTTTGATAAGTAGAAAATCAGTATTTGTTAGGAGACATATGAAAGGTACAAGCGAAATCAAGAATCCACGCATCTCCAGCGCTTTCTTCTAACATTACTAACACATCAATGACATATGTGAAATTTATTCTTTCAGTGACAACATTTGACTCATCACAAGAATCATCTGAGTTGTTATCCCTCTTATCTTTTTGCTTTGGACAATCTTTTCTTATGTACACAGTTTCATTACATTCATAACATCTTATCTTCTTGGATTTGGATGTCCATTTGCTTCTAGATCTCTTTTCGCCAAATCTACCTCTTGTGACCATGAACCTTGCCGAATCCTAATATTCATCATTATCAATTTTCTTCTTCAACTCTTTCGAGTTCAAAGTGTTGGTTAATTAAGGCAGCTATTGAACATGCGAACTTGCACGGTGGGATTTCAAAACTTAAGATTAACCCTAAAAGATCTCCTAAATATGACATGATTAACATAATCTAAACTGAAACGTTCCATAGATGCATATAGGTTTATAAAATTTAGTAAAAGAAATCAAGCATCTAAGATTAGAGCATTACTAGTTGATGTGTGCCTTTTCCTTTGGTGTGGAAATCCCTTAGATCAATTGGACAACACTCCGTTAGCATGAGCCTCCAAAACATGACAGCCTCTATGATCAGTTCACAGGAACCCCATCGATCAAAACCTCACGTAGAGGAAGAACTTATCATTTAACAAGAAGCTACTAGACCGCTCGTAGACCAACCCGAAAATATAACTAAAAAGGCTCTTTCCAAAATAGAAATTAGCCTTCAAAAGAATTCTTGTGAAAGTGGAGAAACTCGTGGAGGATCTCGCAAAAACTCAGGAAGAAAAGTGTTGGTTCTCAAAGGATAATAAGTTTTGTAAGTTCTGAGTTCAGAAGAAAGCCTCAGAATGAAGCATCATCTGGAGAACATGAAGTCGTCAGAGGATCTGTAAAGTCCCAGAGGCCATATCTTTCAGAGATGGAA
>CATIWQ010534890.1:0-24465 GCA_949673415.1 Euphorbia schlechtendalii
TATGTATGTGTGTGTGTGTGTGTATATATATATATATATATATATATATATATATATATATATATATATATATAATATTTAAAAAGTTAAATAAAAGGGATTTCTTAAATTCCCATTTACTGGGGGAATTCTTTATATAAATGGAGGGGTCTTTTTTGGATTTTGGGTACCGAAAACTATAAAAAAAAATTGTTTTCTTTTTGACGAAACTCTAAAAAAAATATTTTTCTTTTTCAGCGACAAAAAATTTATTTTTCTTTGTAAAATAATTCTAATTTTCATATATATTTCTTATAAATTCTTTGATTATATTCGGATCCAAAACACGTTTGGATTCCGAAATCAATTATTTTCAAATCAATTTTTCTCCATCTTTTTTGTCAAAATCCTCAAATATTTTCGGGATTAAAATACGTTTAGAGTCCAAGTCTGAATATTTTTAGGATTAAAATAACATATTTTCACACCTATTAAATCAAAATGAACTAGTAAAAAAATCAAGCGGATTTGTCGACGTGGATTCGCATCGAAAGGGTAAGCCTCTGAGTTCCTAGAGCAACTTTTTCTTGTATTTCCTATTTTATTTCCTTCTCAATTTTGACCTAGAATTTAATTTAATTATTTTATCATATTATTTATTTGTTTACCCTTTTATTTAATTATTTATTTAATTGTGGAAATTCTCAAATGTACATGTTAGAATACCCCCACAAAGGGAATTAATATTATTCTCAGACCTCATATTTTGCCATGAGATCATTTTCACTAAATAAAAATAAGCAACATACGTGTTAATATAATAAATTGTTTAATTCTAAAACAAGAATTCTAAACCATTGATATTTTAATAACATCACACGAGCCTCATCAAAATTAAATCGAGCATATGTGTAAATATTCATGATGTGCTATATACCCTATACCAACCATTGTGGATGTAGGTTAGATGTATGCTTACGATTTTATTTTCCCTTCGGGAATCGCAAATTCAATTATTTTTTGGGAAATGTAATAAATAGATTAGGCTGGCGGTTATATTCCTCGAGGTTTTGTAATTTTAATCTTTACTTTTCCGCATTTATTTATTGCTTTATGTATGGATTTATCACTTTCCAAATATGTGTGAATCATACATTAAAAACTCAAAAATGTTATAAATAAGAATATGCACAATTGAGAAATATGGTTTTCTGTAGATGTAATTTAATGTGATCCAATAAGAAGTAAGCAACTTATCCCGAACCCAAAAATCTGCGTCTTATTAGACCGTCCCTCGGACGTTAAGCCTCACAAGACTCTAATTCTTGGAAGAGTTAATCTAGGTGGTGACTCAACACTATGAGACGGTGGATTCTGGTTTGTCCAATCTAAAAAATGTTTTCACTTTCTCTTTCAAACCTTTCCGGGTCCACGATCTGGTAATTTTATTTTCGACAAAAAACACCTCGGTAGACCACGCCTCCCAATCGTGCACTCTTTGCCCATCGCTCTCTGTATCGTCCGCTCACAATTATACAATTTGCCTTGGCAACTTCCACACTTGGTTTTCCTTGCTGTGCGGAGTTCTCAGCTTTAAGAACTTTTCTAATCTAAGGGATTAGAGGGGTGGAGGATGGGCTTGAAGAAAGGACAGGTTCATAAGAAATTTGTACAGTTCGAATGGAAATAGAGATCAATGTAGATTTTACAAGGAAATGAATTGATTTATTTTGAGTGTTTGGAGGTGGTGAAGAATGGGTGGTCTTTTCTTGGTAATTATTTGGTGAAGAAGTGATATGAATAGGATAATTTAAGGGAAAACTAAAAGAGAAAAATATTTAGGAGAGAAATTTACAGAAGGTGATTATTCAGGAATTACAAAAGATTTAGTGCAATGCCCTTTATGTACCTGTTGCTTGGTTGTTTGACCCAAGGATGGGTCAACCTCAGGTAACTCAGCCTGAGTTATAAGTGACTCAGTCTGCTGAGTGTGAAGGGGGCTTTGAATGTTTTCCCCTGGAAGAGCAGATCCCTCCTGGTTGATAACCTCCATGTCATCATCATCCTCCTCGCTGCTTACTATTTAGATATTTCTCTTAGAACGAGATTTGGAAGATCATTTTCTTTTAATGCCCTTTGCTTTGAAGATAACTATCTCCACTTCCTTTGTAGCTTCAAGGCTTACCATTTCAAAGTCCTCTTTGGTTTTCTTGGAGTTTCCTTGGATAGTAGCCTCTCCAGCTTCTTCAAACATGCACTTCCTCTCGCACAAACCCTCACGTAGCTCCCTTCTTAATTTTTCCATAACTTCTAGAGGAGGAGGAGGTGAGAGTGAAGATTTGGTGGTTGTTGTTTCCTCTTCTTCTTCCTTTTACCTCACCTCAGCTTTCCCTTTGAGCGTGACTTTTGAACTTCATTTTATTCTTGACCTTTCCTTGAGTTTGGGTTTGGGCAAGCACATCTCCTACCCTTACTTTTACTAGGCTGCCTCTCACCCTTTAAGCCCAGTCCTTCGATACTTGCAAGGTTCAATTAATGTAGGTCTATGGTATCCCAATAGCTTGGATTTCACTCCTAGAGGATTTATAGATGCAGACTATGGAAGAGACAAGCTCGATAGGCAAAGCACCATAGGAGGATGTCATTTCCTTGGAGAATGCCTTATCTCATGCTATAACAAGAAGCAAACTTTTGTTGCACTAAGTATAGCTAAAGTTGAGTACATGGCAATAGGAAGTAGCGTATCACAGCTATTCTGGATCAAGTAGTAACTAGAGGATTATGGTATAGAGTCAAAATGCCTCGAAGTTATGTGCGATAACAAGAATTCTCTCAATAGTTGCTAAGTGAGATTCTTTGGGGCCAGCTTGATACCATGTGCAACACCACACAAAGTATTAAATACAAGCCTACTAGCTTATAAGTAAAGGAGTTAACTAATAATACCTTTGAAGAAATTGGTGTTTACAGGCTTACTAGTTTCTTCCTTACTCAGGATTGTGTCAATGGCCATGGGAGTAGACATTGACTTCGAATTTTCTATATCAAATTTCTTCAGAACTTCTTAAGCATACTTAGGTTGGATAATAAAGTTTCAATCTTCACTTAGCATGATTTGTAGTTTGAGGAAAAATTTGAGCTCTCCCATCATTGACATTTTAAACACATTATTCATCTGCTCGTTGAACTCCTTGCATAGCTTTTCATCAGTTGCTCCAAATAAGATATCATCCAGATAAATTTGGACAAGCAACACATCTTCCTTCTTTTGCTTGATGAATAGAGTTGTATATGCTAATCCTCTTTCATAGCCTTTCATGAGTAGGAAATTTATCAACCTTTCATACCTAGTACAAGGTGCTTGCTTCAATCCATAGAGAGTTTTCTTCAGTTTGAAGACATGCTTAGGATTCTTCGCATCTTCAAAGCCTAGAGGCTGGATCACATACGCTTCATCTTAAATGAAGCCATTTAGGAATGCACTCTTGACATCCATTTCAACTAGCTTGAAGTTCATATGGGATGCAAAAGCATAGAGAATCCTAATAGCTTCAAGCTGAGATACTGGAGTATAGTTCTCATCATATTGTATGACTTCTTGTTGGTTGTAGCCTTGAGCTACAAGTCTAGCCTTGATTCTAACAACAATGCCATCTTCATCAAGCTTGTTCTTAAAAAACCATTTGGTGGTGATGATTGATTTTCCTTTAGGCTTATGAACTAGATCCCAAACATCATTATGTTTGAACTTATCAAATTCCTCTTTCATCATGTTCATGCAATAGTAATTTCCTTCTTCATCTTCGACCCTCTTAGGTTCAATTAATGAGATTAAAGTTGGATAGCACTGAGTTAACCTTGCATCATCACTAGATTATGAGCATCATCACTAGATTATGAACATCATCTACAATGCTTTTTAGTGGGTGATTGGGATGAATTCTAATCTTTCTTGGAAGACTCGGATCTATAATGAGAGTTTCTGCACTAGGTTCTTGAGGCTAAGATTGATCTTTTGATTCGTTGAAGTTGATTGAAAGATCTTTGACAGCTTTAACATCCTTTGTTTCTAGCTCTTATGTTGGGTTCTGAAGCATAGAGAGTGGCATGTTGAGTTGATTTCCATGCTGGTTTTTTCTTTCATATTCATTAGATGGTTTTTTTATCTTCATTGTTAGTTTCATCAAAATCTATATGCCTAGACTCCTCTAATAAGATGGTTCTCTTCACATATATTTTATATACCCTGCTGTTAGTCGAGTAACTCGGAAAGATACCTTCTTATCCTTTGGATAAAACTTACATAGCTGCTCCTTGGTATTTAGAATGAAACACTTATAGCCAAATGATTAGAGATGACCAATCATAGGCTTGCGCCCTTGCCAAAGCTCATAGGGCGAATAAAAAATCGATTTAAGATAAAATAGGCTATGTTAATAGCTTCTCCCTAAAAGTACTTTGGTAGATTGTTATGACTCAGCATGGATCGAGCCATTTCAACTATTGTTCTATTCTTCCTTTTTATAACCCCATTTTGTTTAGTATAAGGAGCAGAAAAGTTATGGTCAATACCATGTGCTGAACATTATTCTTCGAAATGAAAGTTCTCAAATTGACATCCATGATCACTCTAGATTCTACTGATTTTAGTTCCTAGTTCATTCATTACTCGGTTACTGAGTTTGACAAAAGGATCAAAGGTTTTATCTTTGCTACTCAGCAAGACTATCCAAGTGAATCTCGTGAAGTAATCCACAACTATCAATGAGAATATTTTCTACCCATGGTCATAGTTTGAACAGGATAAAAGAGATCAAGGTGGAGGAGCTCCAATGGCTTCTTAGTTACTACATTGTTTATAAACCTAAATGACTTTTAACTTGCTTACCAAGTTAGTAAGCTGAGCAAAGCCTATCTTTCACAAATTGGATACTAGGTAAACCCACAACTAATTGCTTTTATGCGTATTTGGAAAAAAATTTCATATTTATATGACCCAACCTTTTGTGTCAAAGCCATGAATTATCCTCCTTAGATATAAGACAAACATTATTGGAGCCTACGGATAAATAATCATATTTACATTATTAATTCTAGGAGCAAAGAGTTTAGTTGAGTTAGTTTTATAATCAATAATTAAGCAATCTGCTGAGTCGAATGTAAACTACATAACTATGTCACTAAGGTAGCTATGCTTAGAAAGTTGAACTTAATTCCTTTGATTAGAGACACCTCTTCGATTGAAGGAGAAAAACTGATAGTGCCGCATCTAACAATCTTCCCTTTTTGGTAGTATCTAAACTTAACACTCCCATTTCTTTTAAGCTCCAATGAGACGAACTGGCTTTCATCTCTCATCATGTTCGTAAAGCATCCGCTATCCAAATATAATATTCTAGTGTCATCAGCAGATCTTAGGCTCAACTCCAAAATAGTTATGTTTTCTTAGGTACCTGATAGGTAGAAATTATGTCATCAAAAGCTATGAATAAGTGGGTTGAAACTAAATATAAATGAGCATATTTTATGAAGACCTTCTTGTATTTCAAGTTTTATGTTGAAGAAGGAGACCTCTTAGGCGAAGCTGGAAAAAGGTGAGAAACCGAGAAAAGAAGGGCTGAGCCAAGAAGGAATGTTGTTGCTTATGTCACCAGGAGAGAGAAAATAGTTGTGGTTGGGAAGAAAATATAGTTTGCTTTTAAGAGTAATGTAGTTTATTTGGTCTGTTGCTAGTTTCCCCTTTTATTAAGAGTAATGTAGTTCAAATCAAGTTCATTTATGATTTTAGTTGAGTTTTTAATGGAGTGGGGTGAGTTGTCGTTTATCAGATGAAGTCTGCCCTATAAAAGGTAGTCTAAGGTGATCTTCCCTTGCTGTAAAGTATCTTTTCCTTTGCTTGGCTTGAATATTTGTGTTAATGAATGCTTTATTGCTTAAATGAAACTTGATCACTTTCATTCTTAGTGTTGAGTATTATAGACCGAAAGGTGATCTGCTTAACATAGAAGACCTTCACACACATACACTTCATGAGATCGAAAGATAAATGTTTGTATGCCTTGGTTTTCATTTTGAAGAATACTTAACTAAACTCAATGCTACTTTGTTATTCATATGAAGGATTGAAAGATGAAGTGTGTTCAGCTTAGTAAGAAACTAAATTAGCTTAATAGGCGGTTTAGGGAAATAACGTTAAGAGGACTTGGAATTGAATTGCTATGCAAGGTCTTATGCTGATGCTAAGGAAGATTGTCTTAGATTGCTGATTGGGTAGACTGAACTTGAACCATTTAAATCATCAACTTAAATCACTTTTAATTCTACTTTTATAATTCTTGCAAGTCTTTAGTATTTAACCTTCTTTTTTAAAAAATCACATTTAACCTTCCATTAGCCCATTTATCATGAAAAGAACAATCTGACATAAAGACCACCCTGTGGGATACGATACTCTTGCTTGCCACTTGACAATTTGACACTAGTATACTTGCTAGGTGTTTTACTTTTGAGTGTAAGAAGTTTTAGCGTCGTTGCCGAGAAATAATATTTGCTAAAGTTTGTTATCTTTGACTATAAATTTGTGCTTTTAATCTTATTTGTTTATTGTTTGTAGAAACAGGTTTTTAGAAGACTTCCTTGTGCATGCAAAGAGCTGGAAGAGAACTACCTATTCCTATCAATCCTAAAATTGAAAGGGAGTGTAGAAGAAGAAGTGGTGTTGTAAGAAGAGCTCGCGCAAGGGAGAGAATGGAGGAATAAAGAAGAGAATGTGAATGCCAAGAGCAAGAAAGGCTTGAGGTAGAAAGATTTGAAAGAGAAAGGCTGGAAAGAGAAAGGCAAGCTCAAAACCTTGAAGGAGAGGATGAAATTCACCATCCACCAAGAAGGCCAGCCTTGAGAACTTATTTGGAGCCCAATACAGAATGTCACTCTTCAAGTATTGTAATCCCATAAGAAGGAGACAACCTATTTGAAGTAAAAGGCTACATAGTTCACATGCTACAAGCCTTTGTTGAATTTGGAGGACTTCATGGAGTAGATCCTAATGCTCACATTCAAGACTTTTTAGCCATGTGCAACACTTTCTGAACTAATAGGAATGTTTCAGACGATGCTATAAGGTTTAAGCTTTTCGCTTCTCTAAGGAATAAAGCTAAAAATAGTTGAAAACCTTGCAGCCAAGCATAATCACAACTTGGAATGACATGGCAAAGGACTTCCTGACTAAATATTTCCCACCAAAGCAAGCCTTGAAGCTAAGGAAGAGATCACTAGATTTGTGGAGCTCCCTAGAGAATCAATGTCAGAAGCTTGAGAGAGATACAAAGAGATGCTAAGGAAAGTTCCAAACCATGGTATCCCAGTTTGGATTCACGTCCAAAATTTTTACAATGGACTCTCCAACATCAACAAGAGCAAGATTGAATCTGTGGCTAATGGAGTTCTTGAAGATTACCCTCCCGAGGAGATCTTTGAGATGATTGAAAGATAGTCTACACATTATCCAAGTGGCATTCTTTCCATGAAGATAGACCTCGCAAGGCTGAATCAGAGGCTGCAACGGAGATCTCAGGAAATTTTGACAAGCTCTTAACCTTGTTAACAAAGAAGAATGTCTCTACTATTACAACCCTCAACCAAGCTGTTGTAAAATCTATGGAGGCAACCACAGAACTGAAGATTGTGACATGGTGCTCACCCAAGAGTAGTGTGGCTACTTGTAAGGGAACCAAAGAGGTGGAAATCCCTATTCCAACACATACAATCCTGTGTGGAGAAACAATCCTAATTTTTCTTGGAAGCCTCCATAGCAACAAAACCAGTCTTCATTCCAACCTCCACTACAACCACCTTTTCAACAAACTAGTCATTTCCAACAACCTCAGCAAGGTCATCATCAGTTTCAACAACATAACAAACATCACAATAACCATGCATGAAGCTCTTCCCAATAACCCAAAAGGTCAGAATTGGATGAGGTGAGGGAGATGATGACTTAGTATATGAAATAATATGAATTTGGAGACCCAAATCCACTAAATTACATAAGAGGATAATTCTAAAAGGGAAAGGAGCCCTTCCTAGCAATACATAGACCAATCATAAGGAGGAATGCAAAGCCATATCTCTAAGGAGCGGTAAGATTGTGAATTCTACTAACTTAATGACTGCTGATGTTGGTGCAAATACAGAGAATGTTGGAGAGGAGGGTGATTTGACAAAGTAGGACAAGACCTCGACTTAGATAGATAAATAAGAGATCTCGGAAAGCAAAGATAAGACCATGGAATCAGAACCCAAGGAGATCTCCAAGTACTAACCAAGGGTCCCTTTCCCATAAAGAGCAAAGCAACATGATATGGCCAAGCACTTTTATAAGTTTCAGGAGATCTTCAAGAAGTTGTATATCAACATACCTTTTGCAGAAGCCCTTGCTCAGATGCCCATGTATGTTAAAATCTTAAAGGAATTCTTGTCTAATAAAACAAAGCTAGAAAATGTGGTTATGGTTTAACTCAATGGAGACTGCGCTTTAATTCTGCAAAGTATAAGGCCTCTGCTTACCAAACTCAGGGACCCACGGAGTTTTTCTATCCGTTGATCCATTGGAAATCTTGACATTGAAAATGCTTTATGTGATTTAGGTGCTAGTATAAATCTAATTCTATATTACCTCTACAAGAAATTAGGCTTAGTAAACCCCCAACCAACTAGGGTTTCAATTCAGCTTGTGGATATAACTATTAGATACCCTAAGGGAATGGTAGAGGATATCCTAGTGAAGGTGAATAAGTTTATTCTTCTAGTAGACTTTATTGTTATGGACATGGATGAAGACATGCTTGTTCCTATCATTTTAGGAAGACCTTTCTTAGCTACTGGAAGGGCTTTAATAGATGTAACAAATGTTAAAGTAATTCTAAAAACTCATATGAGGAAGTTGTATTTAAAATGAATAAAGCTCTAAAGTTACCACCTTCCTTTGATGACCAATGTTATTTCATGGATACCACTGATACCTTTGTATATCCTTACTTTTTGTAGGAACTAAATTTGCAAGACCTTGATGACGAGGATGAGATCTTAAAGAAATAAGTGGAAGCAAAGATAGGCTGCCAAGCTACTGTTGGTAAAAGGGTGAACATGGAACCCCTTGAACACCTTCTTGATTCCAAAAATCAGATCTTAAAGACCTTCAACAAACCCTCGATCTTAAACCTTTGCCTGATCACCTTGAATATGCCTTCTTGAACCAACCATAAGACCTTCCCATTATCAATTCTTCAAAGCTCTCACCCAAATAGAAATAAGACCTTCTTGACATTTTGAAAGCTAATAAAGAAGCCCTTGCTTGGAAAATTTCTGACATCAAAGGAATTAGCCCTCCTATCTACGTACATAAAATTTAAATAGAAGAGGACCATAAGCCCTTTGTCCAACCCCAAAGAAGGATGAATCCTAACATGAAGGAAGTTGTTAACAAAGAGGTAATTAAGATGCTTGACGCTGGAATCATCTACCTAATATCTGATAGTATTTGGATAAGTCCAATTCAAGTTGTGCCTAAGAAGGGAGGGGTGACTATTGTGCAAAGTGAGAAAGGAGACCTTGTACCAACTAGGACTGTCACAAGTTAGAGGGTTTACATCGATTACAGAAAGCTAAATGATACCACAAGAAAGGCTCACTTTCCTCTACCCTTCATTAACCAAATTCTAGAAAGACTTGCTGGTTACAAGTTCTACTATTTTTTAGATGGGTATTCTTGTTATAATAAAATAGTCGTCCATCCCAATGATTAAGAGAAGACCATGTTCACCTACCCTCATGGAACCTTTGCTTATAGAAGAATGCCCTTTGGGTTGTGCAATGCCCCAGCCACATTTTATAGGTGCATGATGGCTATTTTCCATGATATGGTGGAGAAAATTGTAGAGATCTTCATGGATGACTTTTACATTTATGGGAAGACCTTCGATAACTGTCTTTGACATTTGGAGGAGGTCTTGATCAGGTGTATTGAGACCAACTTGTTTCTCAATTGGGAGAAGTGCCATTTCATGGTGATTGAAGGGATTGTCCTCAGACATAAAGTTTCAGAGAAGGGCTTGGAAGTAGACAATGCCAAGATAGACATCATTCCAAACCTAGCTCCATCAACTTTAGTGAAGGAAGTGAGAGGTTTTTTAAGCCATTCTAGTTTCTACAGGAGATTCCTAAGGGAATTCTCAACAATTACTCAACCTTTGATAGCCTTGCTTCATAAGGATGTGGTATTCAAATTTGGAGAAGATTGCATGAAGGCCTTCTTAGAACTCAAAAGCAGACTGATAAACTCATCTATTCTCATTGCCCTTGATTGGAGCTTATGTATGATGCTAGTGATGCTTGTATTATCGTGGTCTTGAGACAAAGGGAGGATAAGCACTTCAAGCCAATTTACTATGCTAGCAAGACATTGAAAGAGCCCAACAAAACTACACCACCATTGAAAAGGAATTGCTGGCAGTAATCTATGCCTTTGACACGATCTTACCTAGTGCTCTCCAAGGTCGCAGTCTTCACTGATCATGCTACCTTGAAACTGTTTATTTGTAAAGAAGGATTCAAAGCCTAAGCTCATTCGATGGCTTCTCCTCTTACAAGAGATTGACCTTGAGATCATCAGAGAATCATCTGAGAGACCTTCCCTGATGAAAGGCTTTACTCGGTAAATTTTTCCCCTTGGTATGTAAACTTTGCTAATTATCTTGCATGTATATAACCCCAAAGTGTTTGACATATGCTCAAAAGAAGAAATTCTTTGCTAATGTCAAATACTACTTCTGGGAGAAACCCTTCTTGTTCATGTCGTATGCAGACCAAATTATTAGAAGATGTATAGTAGAAGAGGAAACCAACAAAATCTTGTAAATGTTCCATTTAGTTGAGGTAGGAGGTTACTTTGAAGCCATAAGGACTATTGCCAAGGTCTTGGAGTGTGGTTTCTATTGGCCTACCATTTTCAAGGATGCTAACCAATTTGTATCACATTGCAATGAATGTTAAAGAGTAGGGAATATTTCTACCAAGAACTTTATGCCTTTAACTAATATTGTTATTTTTGAAATCTTTGATGTATGGGGCATAGATTTCATTGGACCTTTTCTTAGTTCATATGGAAACATGTACATTCTCTTAACCATGGACTATGTGAGAAAATGGGTTGAAGCAATTGCTTGCCCAACAAATGATGCTAAGGTGGTGGTTAAGTTTTTGAAGAAGATCTTCACCAAGTTTGGTTGTCCTCATGCCATTATAAGTGACCAAGGTACACACTTCTATAATGCACAATTTCAAAAGCTTAAGACTAAATTGGAGTCACACATAGAGTTGCAACCCCATACCACCCTCAAACTAGTGGACAGGCCGAGATCTCCAATAGGGAGATAAAGTGGATTCTAGAAAAAACTGAATAGTTCTAGGAAGGACTAGGCTAGTAAGTTAGATAATGCATTATGGGCCTATAAAACAGCATACAAAACCCCTATTCGCATGTCACCCTTTAGGTTGTTGTATGGAAAAGCATGTCACCTTCCTGTAGAACTAGAGTTCAAGGTCTTATGGGCATTAGCTTTTCTAAACTTTGATAGGGAAAAGGTGGGGGAAGAAAGAAAGCTTCAATTTAATGAACTTGAAGAGTTTAGGCTATTTAATTTTGAAAATGTAATGAATTATAAAGAGAAAACCAAGTCTTGGCATGATAAGAGAATATTAGCAAAAGAATTTTTTTAGATAGAAGGTCTTGCTATATAACTCTTGTTTGAAGCTCTTTCCAAGAAAGTTGAAATCTAGATGGACAGGTCCTTACACTATGAAAAAGGTCTTCTCCCATGGAGTAGTGGAGGTCTCAAACTCTAAAGCGGAGGAGGCCTTCATGGTAAACGGATAAAGGCTGAAGCCATATCTATCCAAGGAGACCATGGAGGTTATAGAGGAGGTCTTCTTCCTCAAGCTTCCTTAATAAGACCTTGATACTAGTGACCTTTTCATGCAACAAAGAAGAAAACAAATTTTGAGGAAGCAGCAAGAAACTTTTCCTTGTCTGAGATGAAGACCTTGTTAATATTCAAGTATGGGGAAGTGCTTGACAATATCCTTTAACTTTATAGTACCCTTTGATACATTTACACTTAAGAAATTTTGAGAAAATTACCTTTTTATTTATTTTTTGTTCTCTATCCTACATGAGGAGGCCTCGTCCCAACCTCAGTAGGATTAGATGAAGCCCTCCTACCTCCTCCTGGTGAATAGTATCATTAAGTTTTCTTTATTTTCCCTTTCAGTACAAGATCCCCCTTAAGTTCCCATGCATGATAGTGAATTATTTACATTGCTTTGAGGACAGAGTAAACATTAAGTATGGGGATGGTAGGTTGAGAACTTGAACTTATTAGTTTTGTGACTTGGTAATCTTGTTGACCTTGTGAATCTGTTGATTTTGAATGAAATCTGCATGTGTGAAGTTCTTGCTTTTAATGGTCTACTATTTTAATGATGCCTCTTCCTAATGATAACCTTGTACATATTGAACTTATTTGCCTAATTTGGTTCATAATAGGATGTAGTAGTTGCATTGTTATTAATTCAATATGAAAGTAAGTTGAAATTAGCCGATTTTGAGTAAACTTTTGGAAAACAACATGTTCGAGAAAGAATATTAGAACTTTAGAATTATACATTCTTTTTAACTTGTTTTATCATGAAAAGGGTAAAATTTTTTAATTTTTCTATCAAACTTATAGCATAGATTACTAGCATACCCAAAAAGTGAGGATTTGAGCCAAAATGAAAATTTTATTGATGAGAGGACAAGGTCTTGTTATCTAAGCTAGAACATGTTATGGTAAATATATAAAATGCTATTTTATATTAGTCTAGTTGAGACCACAACTAAAATCTTATGCTAAATGATAGAGGTAATTATGTTTTCCCCTTGAGCTTAAATCAGCCTACCCTTTCATCACCCTTAGATTTCCCCCTTAGAGCCTGAAAACCTTCCTTGTTTTTACACAATTAATAACCCTTTCCATTCACTTTGATTCCCAAAAATCACCCATGAACTTTAACAATTGAATAGAAAATAATTAAAAATAGAAGAACTTTGAATTGTAAGGAAGCCCTTGTCTGAATCTATGCCAACAAAGCCTTCATCAAAATTGGGAATATCTCACAATTAAAGAACAAAGACTCAATCAAATCCAACCTTTTAAAGCTAATCAGAATAGAAAGACAAAGAAATTAATATACAAGGTTGTATGCTTCAAGTTGTAAAAAGCAAGAAGTTGAGATTCCCTAAAGTGCTGAAAATTCTAGACAAGAAGTCCTTTTATCAAAGCTAAAATATGCAAAATCAAAGGAATATAGTTAAGTTCATTTACCTAAAAATCTTCCTTCCATATCCTACCCAAACCCTACCCTACCCTTGAGCACCTCTTGATAGCATGAGCCCTTTTCACCCATCCATGGTGGAAACTAGGATGATTAACAGGCCTAGTGTAACTTGACCTTGTTGAATGAGTGAAATATTTCTTGAATTGTACCCTAAATTCTATTTCACAAGGTATACTGGTCTGATGCTATTTGATTGATTCAAGAATTTCAAGTTCTTAAATGTTGGATGCTTTTTCATAGTTAATAAAGAATTTTGGAGTTGAAGGTCTCCTCTTATTTTTCTTGACATTTTTGTTCCTTTATTAACTCTTGATTTGCTAGTTTACACTTAGTTATCTTAATTGAGTGAATTAACTTTTGTGATTGCTTAGTCTTTGCATGAATTGCTTGAGGGCAAGCAATATTTAAGTATGAGATTTGTTTGATAGGTAGAAATTATATCATCAAAAGCTAGGAATAATAAGGTTGAAAATAAATTTAAATTAGCAGATTTTATAAAGACCTTCATGTATTCCAGGTTTTATGTTGAAGAAGTAAACCTCCTAGGTGAAGCTAGAAAAAGGCGAGAAACTGAGAAAAGAAGTGCTGAGCCAGGAAGGAATGTTGTTGGTGACATCACTAGGAGAGAGAAATGAGCTATGGTTGGGATGAAAATATAGTTTGCTTTTTAGAGTAATTTAGTTTATTTGGTTTGTTGCTAGTTGCCCCTTTGATTAGTAAGTTAGCATTATTTTATTATATGTAAGTATAATGTTAAGATATTTTGGTGAACTTGTGGTTGTAATTGCATTAGCCTTTGGGACCTTTATTGGGCCATGTGCTTTTTGGAGGGAAAGGGCTAAGGGTATTTCCCATTAAGCTCTTTTGTTTTCCACCACTTTTTATCTATCTATCTAATAGTTCTTTTCTTCTTAATTTTTCTCTCTTAGAAATGCCATTAATATTTTCTTCTTCAAATCATGTTCATTTATGGTTTTAGTTGAGTTATTAATGGAGAGGGGTGAGTAGTCCTTTATCAGGTGAAGTCTACCCTATCAAAGGTAGTCTAAGGAGATCTTCCCTTGATGTAAAGTATCTTTTCCTTTGCTTAGCTTTAATATCTGTGTGAATGAATGCTTTATTACTTAAATGAAACTTGATCACTTTCATACTTAGTGTTGAGTAGTGAGGACCGAAAGGTGATCTACTCAACACAGAAGACCTTCACACACATACACTTCATGAGATCGAAAGATAAATGATTGTATGCCTTTGGTTTCAATTTGATGAATTCTTAACTAAACTCAATGCTACTTTGTTATTAATATGAAGGACTGAAAGGTGAAGTGTGTCCAGCTTAGTAAGAAACTAAATTAGCTTGATAGGCGATTTATGTTATTAAGGTTAAGAGGCCTTATAATTGGATTGTTGAGCAAGGTCTTGTGCTGAGGCTAGGGAAGATTATCTTAGATTGCTAATTGGGTAGACTGAACTTAAACCATTTAAATCAAGAACTTAAATCACTTTTAATTCTACTTTTATCATTCTTGCAAGTCTTCAGCATATAACAAAACCTCCTTTTTTAAGAAATTACATTTACCTTTCCATTAACCCATTTATCATGAAAAGAACAAACTAACATGAAGACCTCCTTGTGGGATACGATACTCTTGCTTGTTGTTGTATAACTTGACACTAGTATACTTGCTAGGTGTGTTACTTTTAAGTGCAATAGTACCCATGCTTTCGAGATGGGTCCTCTCTTGTTAGCATTGCTTAGGTTACTCCAGTCCTACTTATCATAGTAACAAATTTTTATGCCTACACATTATTGTGGCATGTCAAGCCTTCTTACAAAGGCTACACACCACTTTTGGTTTAGGCTGGCTCGCTTTCTTCTTTGTATAGGAATTCTTTCTCTTAAAATTGTGAGTTTGGTTACTTAAAGATGGACTGTTGGCTGGAGGAGGAACTGGTTCCTTCTTTAAAGCTGTTATCACAACAGTCTACTCATCTAATCACTTAGTGAGCTTGCTGTTATGACATTCCTAATATTCAACTTTTCTTGAAGAAAGCAGATATCAAGAGATAAGGAAGCAATCGTGTCTTCCTGATCTTCCCTTCTCATCACTAGCTCTCTGATGTTTTTGCCAAACTTATTAATCAGCTTCATCATATTAAAGAGAACCTAGGAGAACTCTTCTTTTGATAAATGGATTTTAAGATGTACCTCAGTTTGCGCATTCTTCCCTTTCGCTCAGCTTCAAAGTCAGCAATTGATGGATTGCTCATTGAAACAGATGCTGAGCTCTCGCCCCTATTATTATCAATTATCATCAAGCACAAATTAGCTGAGTTTGTTTCTTCTCCAACTGATGATGAAGATTCCTCAGAGTCGCTCCATGTGGTAGCAAGTGCCTCATTTTTCTTTTGCGAACCTCTTCTTGAATCTATCCTTATTTGACTTAGAACAGTATGATTGAATATGATCCTTCTCGCCACAACCAAAACATTTTATATCCTTGTTGTCTTCCTTCTTAGGTCCTTCCTTAGCTCCACGTCGGTATTGAATTGGCTTGGTTTTGCTGGGAAACTTTTTCTTGGTGAATTTCCCATCCTTCTTCTTGAAGCACTTCAATCACCTCATCAGAAGTGCCATCTACTCATCCGAATCACTACTGGTGAATTCTTAAGATGACTTAGCTTTTAGGATAATGGCTCTTCCCTCTTTCTCCTTGCCTTTACTCTTTTGGAGTCATCAGTATATTTATTTCCTAAGTCAGCAAGGTGCCTATCAGCTTATCGTAACTGTAGGTTTTAAGATCATGAGCTTCCTTAATGGCACTCTTCTTAGCATCCCACTCAACATTGAGAATTCTGATAATCTACTTCACCATCTCCACTTTGGTGAATTCTTTACCCAATCACTTCAGTTCATTAATGATATTAATGAACATGGTATTCATGGATCGAATACCGTCACTGGTGCCCATCTAGAATAGCTCATACTCACAGAGCATGAGATTGGTCTTTGACTCAACTTTTTCAGTCCCCTCGTAGGTGATCTCCAACTTCCTCTGGATTTTTTGCATAGTCTTACACCACGATACCTTGTTAACTCTGTAAGATCTAGCACGCAATGTAAGTAATTGATGGCTACCGCATTCTCATTAGGAAGCCTCAAGTCAGCATCATCATAATCTTTTGGGTCAAATGGAACACGTACCCTATCCCGCACTATAGTGGGAATTATGGGGCCTAATTCTATTCGAGCCATACTTGCATGCTTTGGGATTAAATGAAGTTTTTCATGTGATTTTTCCAAAATGTGTAATGCTGGCCATCGAATAGTGGAGGACTAGTTACAAACATTCCTTCTTTTAAGGAGTGTAGTCTATCTTGGGCTGGAACTGAAATTATTATAAGCCACTCAGATCTTTAACACTTAGGCAGTGAGTCTAAAAGCTAAGCACTTGCTCTGATACCACTTATATGTATACTTTAGCTTAAATAATCTAGCAGAGGGGGGTGAATATGATTACTTTTTTTGTTTTAAGATTTATAAAATTCATTTCCAAGTTAATTGTTTAGATGCGTGTTGAGTAAAGTATGATTTGCACTTGGGTATAAAAGTTATAAACTACTCAGCTTTGCTAATATAAGTTTATCTTCAATCTATACTAAGTAACCCACTTGTTGGTCCTAAATGGCTTGATATAAATAGTAGAGGGGGTGAATGCTTTACTTGGTTCTTTTTAAGATTTAAAAAACTTCTTTTTTGAGTTCTATTTTTAGATGCATGCTGAGTTAAACAAACTGTGATGGGTCTAAAAACTATAAACTTCTTAGCTTCGCTGGCATAATTTATCTTCAATCACTTCTAAGTACTTTACTCAGCTAAGATTGGTTTTTCAAGCAAGAATTGTAAAACAGAGAGAATGATGGAGTAGATGAGCGTAATAAAGACAAGCGAATAAGGTTAGAATTATAACACCTAAAATTTATCCTAGTTAGGGTTTTAGCCTACCTCTAGTCCTTGGATTCCTTTGTGAGCTTTAATCCACTAGTGATTCCTTCCTTCCTTAGGCGAAGAAGACTTAATAGTGGGGAGACACAGTTAGAGAAAGTACCTTTCTTTCTAATTACCACTCAATCCATAGTTTGGGTAACCTTCCCAAACTTTCATTTAGATTTCTAAAGAAATTGCAAATAGAGGATATCAACTTATAAAATATTGAATCCTTTACAATGTCAAATCTTAAGTTCTATCTCTCTATTACAAACAAATTAAACAATTTGTGTTTGCTTCATCGCTTGATTTGGAATTTCTAAAAGTTGGGAATAATTGAAAAGAGTTTCATCTCTTAAAGAAATTCGAGGTGATTCACCAAGTTTGAACGTCTGCTTCAGTATTCTATTTATAGTTGAATGTCTTGGAAGTAGTCGTTGCAAACTTTTCATCCTAACAATTCTTCAATTTCTCTTCTTTTCAAATCTTTTGAATTAGCACATTTGAAACAAATTCCACGATGTTTAGAGACAGCGATTTTGAATGTTGAAGCGTGAGATTAATCCGTTAATTCAATGCGTCAAATACTTGTTTTCTTCAAGCAATCCATTCTGATAGAGAGTTGCACGAGATGCAACATGGACTTTTGCAATTTGTTGACTTGTTGACGTTTTAGAGGTGCACGGGGACATTGAGATATGACACATGTTAGAGAAGCATGGGGACATTGAGATATGACACATGTCAGAGAATTCCTTTTGTCTTGGACTTAGTGAGGATTCTCCAACATTCTGTAATGATATCATTTATTTATGAGGACCACTTGAATATCTTCTTAAATTTCAGTGCCTCTTCTCCTGATTAGCATCTAAAGAATATTATGTTACTCATAGAAATCGTTAAACTCATTTGCGTCATTATATTTCTCTAAGTGACAAGGCATTTCTACTTTTATAAATAAAAGGTAACTCAGCTTTTGTGAGTGGACGACACGGAGTGGTGGGCCGAGAGTGCGCGATTTCATAGGCGCGATCCACTGGGGTGTTTGGAAAAAGAAGAAAAAGCATCGAGCGGGGACCCGGGAGAAAAAGGATAAAAGGGAAAAAGGTGAAAAACGTTTAAGATCGGTTCGAACCCGAATCCGCCGTCTCTTAGTGTGGAGTCGCCACCTGAATTAGCTCTTTCTAGGAATTAGAGTCTTGTGAGGCTTAACGTCCAGGGGATGGCCCGCCAAGACACAGAGATTCGGGTCCGGGATAAGTTGCTTATTTCTTATTGGATCACATTAAATAACATCTACAGAAAATCATTTTCAATTAATTGTGCATATTCGCACTTAGGTCGTTTTGGAGTTTATATGCATCAACCACGTATTGCGAAATATAAACCATCCATAAAGCAGAAAAATAAACCATCCACAAAAAAGTAAGTAAATGCGAAAAGTAAATGCGGAAAATAAAAATTACAAGGCTTTAAAAAATCGGGGGATGCAACCGCCCGCTACCTTATTAATTACATTTCCCGTAAAAATATGTGCAATACCCGAAGAAAAATTAAAAGCCTAAACATACATCTAACCTGCATCCACAAAGGTTAGCACATGGGATAAATCATGTATGTTCTATTTGATTTTATCGAGGCCCGCATGGCCTAATTAAAACATCGACGATTTTAAAGTAGTTAATTTAAATAAAAATAATTCATTTTTATTTAAACGTATGTTGGTCAATTTTATTAGTGAAAATGACCGCACGGCAAAATGTGAGATCCATTATCCGGGGAATATATTATGTTCCCTTCGTGGGGGTATTCTAATACAAAAATTAAAAAAATAAGAAATAAAAAGAAGAAGAAGAGAATTACAATATTTACAATAAAATAAAATAATTCCTAGGTTCACATGTAGAAAGAAATTAAGAAGAAAAGGAGGAGCACGAAATAACCAGCTCTAGGAACTCAGAGGCTTTACCCTTTTGGTGTGAATCCACTTCGGCGTGTTCGTTCGATCCCCGGGAGCGTTCCTCGTTCGTTTTGTAGTTATGGTGATTTAATGTGAGAACAATTGTTTGGTTGGAAAATAATGTGTTTATTTATCCAAAAGATAATCAGACTCGGGTTCTAAATTTATTTTAGGCCTGGGAATATCTGAGGAAATTTTTAAGAAATAGATTAAGAGAAGTTTGATTTTAAAATGAAGAAATTTTGGGATCCAAAAGTGTTTTGGATCTAAGAAAAAAGAAGTTAGAAATAAAGTAAAAAATATTGTTTTTATTTTTTATATGAAAGAGGATTTTTTTTCTCTAAATTATTTCGGCCCTCCTGTACTGAAAAAGACCTACCTATTTATAGAAAAAAGTCTCGAAAAATCCAAAATAGGAAAAAGTCTGGCGAGGTCTCGCTAGAAGGCTCGGCCAGGCCTAGCCAAATTGGCGAGGCAGCCTCGCCAAGAGCCTAGCGAGGCCTTGCCAGGACCATTGGCGAGGGAAGCCTCGCTAATGGGCCTGGTAAACTCGCCAGAAGGTCTGGCGAGCTCGCCAAGCAATATGGCTAGCCTCGCCAGGTCATGGCAAGGTTCGCCAGGTCGCTGGTGAGCCTCGCTAGGCCCCTGGCGAGGTTGGCCAACCCTCTAGCGAGCCGCGCCTCGCCAAGTATAGGCGAGGCGGGTTCTAGTTCCGGTTTCTGATTACGTTTTCGAATTTTTTTGTGTATTTATATATATATATATATATATGTATATATTTTTTTAATTTTCTGAATTAAAGTTCTTTTAAATTCAGAGACGAGGAAAACTCCCAAATGAAGATCATCGGATGGTCGAAAATCGTGTGATTCGAGGATATGTTTCCCAAAAAGCCATCATCATTGAACGCGCGAGCTGGTACAAAATCACGTGCTCACAACTGCCCCTCGTGTGGTAATTGCTGGTTGTATAACCAGTATTATCACACGAAAGGAGCAGAGGGATTGAGAATATACCTGACCGGTGCGGCTGGTGGCTTCTTGTTCCCAATTGGTGATAACTTAGGCTTTCCTTTCTGGCGCTGTGTATTCATAGGATTATTCGTCTCCTTCTTCATAATCCTTTAGGTATTTGATACCCCTTGTGGGCGGGTCGACCATTTCTTTCTTCGATGTCCCTGTTGTGGTTGGCAACCATTTCATTCTTCGATTGAGACTATTTCATTCTTCAGCCATTGAGATAACCGTTTCCTTCTTCGGTTGTGTTTTGTATTTCCTTAATAGGTTGTTGACTTGCTTCCTGTAACAAATCATGGAAAAGATAATGTTAATACTTTTTATGAAGAATGTTTTAATTATTTGATTCAGTTTATGCGAAGCAAAAATTTTTGCCCCTTCAATCAAAAATTAAAACATGAGGAATAAATAAGTTTAAATCAAATTCGGGGATGTCCCGAGAACTGCTCCGTTGTGGGAGGCTTTTGTTGCAATGTTGACTTTAGGTTTGAGAGGGCCATCATCTTGTTTGTGTGTTCCTCATGTGGAGGTGGAGGTTCTTGTTTATCGGGATAGTGTTGCCCCCGTTTGGCATCGTCTTTACCTAAAAATGTCATGATGTGAATGTAATGTATGCGTGTTTTTATGCATGAACAATATTTATCATATGATGTATGTTCGTTTATTATAAGCACCGTGGGCTTCATTCAGTGAAGATCCTTCTCTTGTATTGTTGCATGGTTGCCCCTATGGCTTGTCTTGTTAGGGATTCCATGGACAACTCCCTCAAAGCTATGACCATGGGTTCGTTGAATCAGATTCGAGTTATAGCTTGGATCTGGTTTGAGGAAAGTCTGGATGAGTCGTTGATCCTTCATTGTGTTGGTGATGACTTCTTGGAAGCCATTTGCCTAAAGTGTTGAAGGTATATGATTTCTCGTACCGTTTTGTGGGAGAGATGATGAATTTGATATTTCTTCGATTCTAATTTCTGCATAGATCGCCCTTGCGGTTTTCAATCTATCGAACCTCGTCTTAATTTTTACCTGGACCGCCCTTTTAGGTTTTCAGTCCAGCAGACTCATTTTTGTTTATATTCTTTTTTTTTATTATTTTTTTATGTTTACTTGCGCGACATTCTACCTTTGGCATGCAAGCAATCAAAATAAACATATGCATAAAGATTTAGTAATAATGATAATTCATTGATGAACTTAACAGGGGTATAAATGTTTCAAATGATTTGACTCCTGCCATCAATTAGCCCTTTCAGGTTTTCTAACCAATGTGGTTCTCTCGATGTCCTAAATTTTTTCCTCAGCCGCCCTTTTAGGGTTTTCAACTCAGCGGACTAGTCTTTTTGTGTTTTGAAAAGAAGCACTTATTTTTACTCAACTAACTGAGTGTTAATTGACAGGCTAATTACAAATTTATTTTTTGTTTGTACTACTTTTTAGAGATTTATTTCTTTCTCCTATGCATGATAGCAATTGCGTAAGACTTGGTAGATCAGCTGCCGTCCATGTCCATGACTTCAGTTGTTATCTCGTTCAGCATTTCTAGTCGATTGGTTGGTGCCCACGCCACTTTCCTGGCTTGAGGTGTATGTGATGATGAGTTTTGATCATTGGCGTTTCCTCTGATGGTGCGATGATTGCAAGTAGTAGCGTGTCATGCGAAGAAGTTGTTGACGTGTTCACAATCTGGCTCCTTTTTTTTATCTTCATTATTGAACTTTTTATGATCCTTTGTTTGATTGTTCCATGAATTATGGTGATCCGTGTGATGGAGTTGTTGACATGTTCGGTAATCTATCTCCTTCTTTGTGACATTACACTGGTTGTTCGATCCCATGAATGGTGGTGGTGGAGTTGTTGACGTGTTCAACGATCTGCCTCCTTCTTTGTGATGTTGCACCGGTTGTTTGGTCTTGTGACTGGTTGTGATGAAGTTGTTGACTTGTTCAACGATTTATCTCCTTCCTTGTGATGTTGCGCTGGTTTTTTTTTGGTCTTGTGAATGGTTGTGATGGAGTTGTTGACGTGTTCAACGATTTGTCGACTTCCTCGTGATGTTGCGCTAGTTGTTTGGTCTCAACTTGCTTGGTCAACATTTTTGGCCTTATTCTAGCTCTGATCCTTTTGATCTTTGCGTGAGTCGTTCTCTTGGACGTTTCATGCTTAGAGATCTTTCCATTGATCTTTCATCATTGTATGATGAGGCTTTAATCTTTGCATGCTTCATCCCCTTGATTGAGTTCATGGATGTTTTGTGCTTGGAGATCTTTCCATTGATCTTTTGTCATTGTATGATGAGGCAATTGCTATCACACGTTGTCTAAGTACATGTATTTATCTCTCACTTTCTCTTAAGAGTCAAATCATTTGAATTTTTGGGGAATCCATTTATACCCAAATTAATTTCATGAAATGATATGTCACATGTGCTAAAAACATTATGAATATGTTTATGAGGATGCGTGATGTCATTGATAAAATATCAAGCAAATAAACAAAGTTCAATTTATTCAACAAATAATTCAAAAGCCCCATGGGCAAAATAGCTGAAAGCTAAACATTACATAATCTTCCCTCATGCTAATCCCCCCCATAGGTGTCCATGCATTCGAAGTGCTCCATCCTCTCTGCCTTCTCAAACACTTCTTGATAGTTGGAGAAGATATCAGATCTGAATTTGTTCCTGTATGGTGGCAGTGCGCTGTCCAGCAGCTTTGTTATCATCTCCGGTAGGGTTAAACGAGTCTGTAGCCTGACATGTGTAGCCATCCAACGCGTATAGTAGGATTTGAAGTTCTCACGCTGCCTTTGCCTTATAGCCTCCAAATGTTGCATTGTGGTTTCCATCTAAGAGTTGAAACCATAATGCTCCAGCATAGCTTGAGCGAGGCTACTCCAATTGGTAGCTATGTCCAGTGAAAGGTGGCTGTACCATTCGTTGACTGGGTGGCCTAAGGTGACGATGAAGAGCTTAGCCATCATTGGGTCGCTGACCCTTAATGCTCTCATCACTGTCTGATAATGCGTCAAGTGAGCGCGTGGGTCACCAGATCCTTCGTACTTCCCAAACTGCGGCATTGCGAAGTTTGGGGGTAAGCTGTCCTCTTCTCCCATCGTCTGTTGCGTAGGATATGTGTTCCTTAGGTGGCCACCGTGAATGGCCAAAAACTGTTGCCATAGTTTCGCCATTCTTGGTTGTTGAAGGATGGCATCTCCTGTATTTAGATAAGAGCCATATTGCCCCTAGGGATATGCCGCAAAGTGGGGCAGTTGAGGTGCCTGGAATTGTGAAGCGATTGACGTACTCCAGTTAGGAACAGGCTGTTGGGTCATTCCTTGGTAGAGAGGTCCCGATGCGAATGTGGGTTGGATAGTTTGTCCAGGGAAGAATGGATTCTGGTTTAGCTGACTTTGTCCTGCCCCAAACTGATAAAAGGTAGTTGGGGGAACCATGTGTGAGGTGGGAAGGCCCCTTATTGGATTGACGTTGTTGAGGGTGACCTCTGGGCTAGACAGTGCATTCTAGGTCCTCCCGACGTGTTGGCGAATGAGCGTAGCTAGCTATTCTCTGTTAGCAAAGGTGTTTATGGCAGCTGCAATCTCGGCGCTCACTAACGACTGCTGAGAACTTTATCCCAAAAGGACGGGGCGATCCTCTCTTGCACCTTCTCCTTGTGGACTGGTCATGATTGACGTGTGTTGAACCGAATATGAGTCTGAACCCGAGTCCTCACTTGAGTCAGTGTATGGAACCCCCTCCAGATTGGCCATAATTGGAGAAACACGGACCATGCGTCAAGCAGGCCTTCTCCAAACTCCCTTTGATACATGAGCACAATATTAGACCGTGCATGTAAGATTCATGATATGATTCATGATGTGGGTAATGCATGAGATTTTTAATGTTATGGCTGTACTCACAAGGGATTAGCATGCCATGATGTGAAATAACATGTATGTCAATCCATTTGAAACAAACAGGTTAGTCGTTAGGTAAAAATGAAAACATGTGGGGAAGAAAATCCAACAACGAGGGTTGGATTTGAGATGTGATGTGAGTGAGCTGACTAAGTTACCTATGTGGTAATAGGT
>CATIWQ010534914.1:0-28194 GCA_949673415.1 Euphorbia schlechtendalii
AAATGCAGATACTAGGTAAATCTTGGGAGTAAAATGATCTAAAGTGGAATTCTATGAAAAAAGAGTGAAAAAGGTGCAAAAAGATGCGTGGAACTTAAAGATTTGGCTTAGGATCGAAGCTGTCAAAGATCGGTAAAGTTACAAGGAGAATTCTGAAGAAAAACAAAATTCACGGTCATGACAATCATTCACGGTCGCAACTTGTATACTTCAAAATCAGAAGTCTTCCAATCAAAGATTCACTGTTGCAACTTGTAACGCGGTCACGACTTAGATGGTTTTCTGGTTTTATCTTCTTAACTACCAATCGCAAGATAAGGTCGATCAACCACCATCAACCGCCATCAACTACCAACGATAAGACACCTATTAAAAGTTAATCAATCATGAAAAGGTGCCTATCCATTGTGGATTATATCAAAGCTTCTTAGCCAATCACAATGAAGAGATGCAATCGTTCACCAATGGACACTACTCTTCATTTGGATAGACGCAACCCTTCAAACTCTATAAATAGAGCTCCAAACCTCATCAATTTCGTGCAGCATTAGAGTGCAAATATAGGGTTACGTATAGTGTGTATAGATAGAGAATAAATATCCAATTTCGCTACGTTCCTAAGTGTCAGTGAGAAATGTTTAAATGATTCGAATCCTTGTTTCGATCGCTATATTTCTCTATATTCTCGAGCGATTGTTGTATAAGTGTACTTGCAAATCACTTATCAATAAAAGTTTTCATTCTTTAATATTCGTTTGTTCAATATTCGCAAAGAATAGCATCCTAGCGAAGGTTCTGTACGGGCCGAGACCGAATTCAAAGAAGACTCAGGAATTGCAGGAATTAACGACTCCCATCAAAGAGTGGATACGGTTTGATCAACTTTAGCTTTCACTTGCATACCTTACAACTATACTTTGCTTTCTACATATATTTTCTATTTCGAAGTTTATGATATGTCCATGTGTCATAATGCGTATTTCGTGCTAAGTCTTTTATATTAATCAAGTTATATGCGTTGGAGTTAATTTTAAGAGTAGTTTTAGGGTTAACAATATCATGTATAATCACTGGATCTGTGATATAACGCTGTTTAGTGAACCAACATTTTTGGAATGGCAACTTCCTAAATGTGGCTATGTGAGAGCAACCCGTACTAAGCATAGTATTGACGTTGTCCAGGTTTATATAATTATCTTAATTCGTTTGCGCTAGGTTTAGAAAAGTTATTTCATGTGTTGCTCTACGGTGAATCATTGAACATCTCAGTGTTTTGAACCGAGTTTGTTAGATTAGTTTAGTGAATCGTAACATCTTTGTTGAACTTGCATGTTTTCTCTACTATACTTATTTCGTAGGGAAAATCTCTATATTTAGATTCTCTAGTCTTCCACATCTATATTTACTCATTTTTCATTCTAATCTTTCTATCCAAAATCTCTAATCTATTTTTTTTTTCTTTTATTCTGTTTTTCCTTGTTGATCCTTAGACTTGGTTCCTTCCCTGTGGGTTCGATATCTTTCAAAATTACATCGCAACTATATACTTGTAGTTATCATCATTTTTCTATTTGATAAGAGGTACTGACAACACCTGTATTTTACGTGAATAATTTTTTGGCATTATTATTGAGGATAATCCTTTCGAAACTAGTGTAGCCAAATCTTGCGAACAAGTTATTAAACTTATTAGCAGAAAAGTGGCGAACAAGTTTTTGGCGCCGTTGCCGGGGAAGGGTAATAGCTTTCTAAGGATCAAAATTTTCAGGGAAGGCAAGTAAGTTCTAAAGTTTATATCTGTTTGTTTTATTTCCTATACCATACAATTTTCTAAAATTCATTCTAGATGTGAAAAGTTTATGAAATAATCATCGTGGAGGTGATACATCATAATTTTCCATCTTAATTCTTGACAAACAGAAGATTTTCTTCTATTTTTCCTATTCGCGGTCGTGAATGTCTATCGTGCTCATAAATTCCCTACAAAACTTTTTATTTTAAAAAAATTCTATTAGTCACGTTTGTGACTAAGGATCACGATCACGACGTGATCGATAACTGCAGCAGTTTTGGCAGTTTTTCGACAGTTTTTCTCATAATCTACATATAGGTTGTGATTCTCAAAACTCTTCACTTTGGTTATCCAAAATTCCTTCTCTTTCGATCAAAAATTTCTGTTCTAAACGTTGAAATCAATCAATCCTTTTCATCAAAATGGTTTACTCAAACAAATATGTTCTTATTCCTCTTTCAGATATGTAAGAATGGTATGAAGCGCCTTTTCCTATTTACTCTCGAGAGGAAGGTGATCATTTTAAAACCATCAGGGATGCAGATTTCACTAGTTCTTTTATCATTCATAAGAGTAGTTTCATTCAATTAGGAATCTATGATAGGGTAATGTATTACCTTGGAATCCTAAACTTTGTTCTCTATTCCTCTATGAATATTGGGAATAGTGAAGATAACTACAAGGAAATGTTGATTTCGCTAGTGTCGACGAATTCTATGATGAATTGTTTGGAGTATCGACATCAAGGAAAGAAGTATAAATTGTCAAGGAATAAGTTGGAGCAAAATTTGGGCTTCCCAAAAGATTGTTACTACAAAATACTTCCTGGTTGGGATCCACTACCAACATGGAATTGCCTTACTGGAAAGGATGAATACAAACAGGACTCCGCCTATAGCTGGTGGATTCGAAACCCCTATTTTCTCATGTTACACTTCTATTTAAGTAGTGCGCTTTTCGGTAGAACTAGTTCTGACACGGTCATTCTTGAAGAATTGTTTATCTTGGAAGCAGTCTGGAATGGTATTCTTGTAGATGTATCGGGGATTATGATGGGAACTCTTATGTCTGCCGCAATTGATCCTGGCAGGATAGCATACGGGTGTCGAACTATGGTGAATTTGTTAGGATAAATTGGGAGATTACCAAGTAGTGAAGAAGTCTTTACAGACGAAGATGAAATTCCGGAGTTAACTACGGAAATTTTTTTCAAGCATGGATTTCTAACTAAGTGTATTAGAGAAAATGGGATAACCTATGATTGGAAATCGTGGGATGAACGAGTTGAGGCTGATAAAAAGCGAGAAAGGGAAATTACTAGGAAAGAAGGAAGTAGTTCAACCAATCTTAAAAGAAAGTTGAATGAATTAATGGAGGAACAAATCTCTATTCATCGCAAGATTAACAATATCCATATTTTGGTATGTGATGTTGAAAGGGATTTGCGGGAGTCACCTTATAAGATTGATCAGATGATTGAATCATTAACTCCTGATTGAATAATTTTCTTTTCATGTTCAAATTAGAAATTTTGTATAGGTAGATTTTAATGTGTTTCGTGTTTTGTTTGTTGTTTGTTTGTTTGTTGTTTGTTTTCTTTTATTTTGTTTGCGTGTAAACATTTGTTTTTATAAATGAAAATTTGAACAACAAGACGTTGATGTTCAATTGCTATCTTCACCATGAATACTCAAGGTATAATAGAAAATATTTATCGTTTATATTTAACAAAGTTTGTTTGTGTTTGTGTTTCTAAGTTTTTATAAGTACAAGTAAGAATTGAAGAAATTTGAAGAATTAAGAAGCTCGTGATCGTGACCCAATTCACACTCGTGATCACTGGATATCAAAACTTTCTATTTCTTTTATGAGGAAAGCCACGATCGTGACTGGCCTTCACGATCGTGACACGGTAAATTATAACCGTTACAGATCGCAAACTGACACACGACAGATGGCTAAAACCGCCATTAACGGCTAATTTGACCCTAAACGGCTATAATCCAATTTATGACCAATTAGAGACCCATTATACCTCTATAAATAGGTCCAAGTTGAACCCTAGCCATCACACCTTCTAAAAAACCTTCAAATTTCTGAATTTTCTCATCTTATACATTCAAGCATCTAAACCTTTTCAAACCTTTTTCTTCAAAACCAATATGACTCGTGTGAAGAGAGCAGCAGAAAAGAGAGGACCACAATCAATTCAAGAAGAATTTGATTATCCTTTCCCATTGAGGATAAGAGAAGAAGGTAAGAGATTTCAAAAGTTAAGCAAATTGGATATCACCGGGATGATATTCCTCGATTTAGTCTTCTTGGACACTCTAAATCTCCGTGAAGAGATGGAAGCTTACCTTTTAGTTCTTGGTCTTACAAAATTTGTGGATATGCGGTTCTCACTAAATCAAGATTGGATTCTCGAATGTTTGGTAACATTCGATTACAAAGATTCAAGGAAGAGGGCAATACAATTTCGGAATCAAGGACAACAATACATCGTCACGAGAGAGATGATGGGTGAATGGTTCGGTTTCAAGATTGCTAATTCATCAAGTATGACGGACTCATTTCAACCTAATCGAGTTTGGGCAAATTTATCGGGTAAGAGAGTCTTCGATCCCGAAAATTCTCCTAACAAACTTATTAAGGATGAAAGCATTCTTCTTCTCCACAAATACCTTTCCACTTTGGTATTTTGTCAAGTAAAGAATACAAAGGTTCAAAAGAAAGACTTGTTTGTTCTCTCATGCGCTATGATGAAATAAAAAGCGGAAATTATGGATATTATATGGGATATGATGAAGAAGAACTCGACGAGCATGAGAAGTAAAATTGGAGCGGTCGAAATTATCACTACCATAGTCTTGGGTGCAAGAAGTGAACTCCCCTATGTTCAACAACTGGGTGAGTATTTTCAATACATGGATGGAAATTATTTGAGGAACACCGGATTACTCCAAGAGTACGATCGTGTATATTCTTTCTACTCCTACTCCAAGCGCACCAAGAAACTCAATTTAACTCAAGAAGATTCTTCCGTCGGACCATCTAATCCATCTGTAAGCCGTCACAAAGGAAAAGCCCCGATGACTGAAATAGAAGAAGATGATGAAGAGGACGAAGAAGCTCTGGAAGATTGGAAGGCTAGCATGCAACTTAAGTTGGATAATTGCCAAGCAGAACTTGGAGTTATAAAAAAGGATATGAAGATTCTAAAGAAAAGTAATAAATCAATGCTTCGAAAATTACTTTCATTCTTTAGAAAACAAAATTGTCAATTCACACCTAGTCCACCAGATTCTCCTTTGTAGTAGAATTGGTTTATTCTTTTCTTAACTTTATCTTTTTCAATCATTTTTAGACTAGATTTAGTTCTTTATTTTGATTTTTATAATGTCTCACTATGAGGACATTGTGTTCCTTAAGTGTGAGGGGGCATTTGTAAAAATCCCGAAAAAATCCAAAAAAATTAATAAAATAAAAAATCAAAGAATTTGAAAATTTTTATTGATTTTCGTGTCAATTAATACATTATCTATCTTATGCTTTACTAACATTTATCCAAGGTTATTGTGAGTGTTAGGTATAACAAGTTTGATGTTAGTGCAAAATTTGAGCGCATGTTGAATTTGAGTGTTAATAGCACAACATTTATCAAATTGGAAAGGATGAGTGGTGAGTAACATTCGAGAGCAACATTCCAAGTAAGTTTCGATATATATTTTGATGTAACATGAATTAGTATAAGTTATATAGTTTTAGTTTAATGCTTCTGAAAAGTTTAAGTGGATTAATATCTAATGGTATTCTTACTATGAGTTTTATACACAAATCTCGAATAAGTCCTATAAGTATTGAGTGCATTTAAAGTGTTAGGAAACTATAGCCATAATACTTTGAAATTAATCAATAAAGGATGAGGGTATTAAAAGTGAAAAAAAATCAAAATAAAGAGAGGATAACCAATGAGTTATGCAAAAGGTGAGGAATGGTATGGAGCAGAAACTGCAACCATTCATTGAGTGAAAAAAGAAAAGAAAGCATAGCACGAAAAATGGGTGCAAAGTACAAAGTACTTCAAAAACATAAGCTTAAAAGAAAAAAATGAGAGATTAGTATGGAGCATAAAATGCAACCACTAAAAAAATGGGAGAGTGGTATGGAGCATAAAATGCAACCGCTAAAAAAAGGGGACAGTGGTATGGAGCATTAAATGCAACCACTGAGAGTGTTTTAGAATCTTTGGTTACCTAAAAATTCCTTGAGAGAAATTAATCAAAGTGTGCTTTCTATGTCCTTTATACTTTATACTATGCTTAAGAGAAGGTAATATTCAAGTATGCATATAACGCTTATATGAAAATGCAATTCGGTTGACTCTCCATTAAGAACAAAGGTATGCAACTAAACTATATAAATTTCACATTACTAATTTGTGGGAAATTTAGAACTTCTACTTGAAATCTTTTGCAATGTGGAATGTGGTACTCGCTGCAATAGTCTTTCGCCAAATAAGGTACGAACTTAATTACAAAATTATACACTTCTATTGAATTTACTTTGAGGACATGGCAAAAGTTAAGTGTGGGGGTATGATAAGTGTATAATTACACTTATTATCGTATTAATTTTGTTCATTAAACACTATAGTTTTAGTCATTTTTATATTTCATAAAAAAGATTTCACGTGGTATGTAGTTGTTTTTTATGCAAATGTAGATACTAGGTAAATCTTGGGAGTAAAATGATCTAAAGTGGAATTCGATGAAAAAAGAGTGAAAAAGGTGCAAAAAGATATGTGGAACTTAAAGATTTGGCTTAGGATCGAAGCTATCAAAGATCGGCAAAGTTACAAGGAGAATTCTGAAGAAAAACACAATTCACAGTCGCGACAATCATTCACGGTCGTGAGTTGTATACTTCAGAAGCAGAAGTCAACCAATCAAAGATTCACGGTCACGACTTGTATATCACGGTCACGACTTAGATGGTTTTCTAGTTTTAATTTCTTAACTACCAACAGCCAGATAAGGTCGATCTATCGCCATCAACTACCAACTATAAGACACCTATCGGAAGTCAACCAATCATGAAAAGGTGCCTGTCCATTGTGGATTTTATCAAAACTTCTCAACCAATCACAATGAAGAGATGTAATCTTTCAGCAATGGACACGACTCTTCGTTTGGATAGACGCAACCCTTCGAACTCTATAAATAGGGCTCCAATTCTAACCAATTTCGTGCAGAAGAGAGGAGTGAAAAATAGTGTATTGTGTATAGATAGAGAATAAATATCTAGTTTTGCTACGTTTCTAAGTGTTAGCGAGTAAATGTTTAAGTTATTTGAATTCTTGTTTCGATTGCTAGATTTCTCTATATTCTCGAGCTATTATTGTATAAGTGTACTTGCAAATCACTTATCAATAAAAGTTTTTGTTCTCCAATATTCGTTTGTTCGATATTCACAAAGAATAGCATCCTAGCGGAGGTTTTGTACGGGCCGAGACCGAATTCAAAGCAGACGTAGGAATTGCGGGAATTGACGACTCCCATTAAAGAGTGGATACGGTTTGATCAACTTTAGCTTTCACTTGCATACCTTACAACTTTGCTTTACTTTCTACTTATGCTTTCTACTTATACTTTCTATTTCAAAGTTTATGATATGTCTATGTATCCTAATGTGTATTTCGTGCTATGTATTTTATATTAATCAAGTTATATGCGTTGGAGTTAATTTTAAGAGTAGTTTCGGGGTTAACAATATCATGTATAATCACTGGATCTGTGATATAACGCTATTTAGTGAGCCAACATTTTTGGAATGGCAACTTGTTAAATGTGGCTATGTGAGAGCGACCTGTACTAAGCATAGTATTGACGTTGTCCAGGTTTATGTAATTATCTTAATTCGTTTGCGCTAGGTTTAGTAAAGTTATTTCATGTGTTGCTCTGCGGTGAATCATTGAACATCTCAATGTTTTGAACTGAGTTTGTTAGATTAGTTTAGTGAATCGTAACATCTTTGTTGAACTTGCATGTTTTCTCTGCTATACTTATTTTGTAGGGAAAATCTCTATATTTAGGTTCTCTAGTCTTCCACATCTATATTTACTCATTTTTCATTCTAATGATCTTCCTATCCAAAATCTCTAATATATTTTTATTTTCTTTTATTATGTTTTTCCTTGTTGATCCTTAGACTTGGTTCCTTCATTGTGGGTTCGATATCTTTTAAAACTACATCGCAACTGCATACTTGCAGTTATCATCATTTTTCTATTTGATAAGAGGTACTGATAACACCTGTATTTTACGTGAACAAGTTTTTGGCATTATTCTTCCTCGTCTCTAAATTTAAAAGGAATTTTCTAATTTTTTCCTGTAATTTAGAAATTAATTAAAAAATATAAAATTACACAAAAAAATCGGAAAACCCCATGAAAAACCGGATCCAGAGCTGGCCTCGCCAGACTTTGGCGAGGCTTGCCTCACCAAGGAGTTTGGTGAGGCCAGCCTTGCCAAAGAGGTTGGTGAGGTCGCCAAACTCTTTGGCGACCTTGACAACTTTTCTTTCCTTTTTTGGATTTCAGGGATTTTTCCTATAAATAGTCGGGTCTTTTTTTATAATGGGGACCCGAAAATTTACAGACAAAAGATATAACTTTTCGAATTGCACTAAAATTCCAAGAATTAAACGAAGATTTTTTGGACTTTTACAACAATAATTTTGCTTAAACTAAAGGACAAGGAGGACTTCCAAAGGCTGAACGGATGCGCTAAAGTGGATTCATACCGAAAGGGTAAGCCTCTGAGTTCCTAGAGTTGCTTCATCTCGTATTCCAGATATTGTTCTACATGTGAACCTAGCAATACTTTTTATTTCTTTTATTATGTAAATAATGTTAATCTTCTTCTTCATCTTTTATCTCTTTTTATTCTTTATGTTAGAATACCCCAACGAAGGGAATTAAAATTATTCCCGGATAACAAGGAAGGAGGTGAAGAAGGGTTGGTTACTAATGAAGGAGAAGAAGGAATATTAATAGGAGAATTTACAATTGGTATATCACTATCTATAGGAGTAGAAACTAAGTGGGTAGAAGGATGTACAGGACTAGGAGAAGGAGTTTTATTTACCTCTGGGTTAGCTGTTTGACCCAAGGTTGGGTCTGCTTGAGGTTGCTCAAACTGAGTATAGGGTTCCTCAGTTTGAGAGACAGAGGGTAAGGAGATGTTGGGGTCAGTTTCTTAAGTAATTATTTAGTAGATTTGGAGTTCCTAGGACTATTAGTAGTGATGGAGGTTCACATTTCATCAATAAGACTTTTGAAAGCTTGATGCAAAAGTATGGAGTACATCATAGGATTACTACCCCATATCACCCTCAGACTGAAATGATAATAAAATGAAAGGTCCAAGTTGAGAAAAGATGAATGTGCCTTTTATCATGAAAAGGGGAATTGGCGGAAAGATTGTCCTAAGTTGAAGTAGAAAGGCCAAGCTGACAATGGAAAGATTATTGTTGTTGAGTATAATGTTGACTCAAATTTTTCACTTGATGTTTCAAGTTCTATCAGCTCTTTTAGTGTTTGGATTCTTGATTCAGGATGCAGTTATCACATGAGTCCTAATCGAGTATGGTTTGTTGATTTGAAGGAGCTAGAAGATGGTGTAGTCTATACAACAAATGAATACCCTATCACTACACTTGGGATTGGTTCCACACAGTTGAAGAATCAGGATAGATCAATTAGAATTTTTAAGGAAGTTTGCTACATACCAGATTTATCAAAGAACCTCAATTTCTATGGTAGTCTTAGAAAAAGAAGGTTTTAAAGTGCAAGCAGAAGGTGTAGTGCTAAAGATAATTTCTAGTTCTTTTTTAGTGTTGGAGGGAGTTTGGAAGAATAACAGGTTGTATCATTACCAAGGTGATACCGTTATTGAAAGCAAAATAATGGATTTTAATGAGGAGCTATTGGAAGGAGTCAGATTGTGGAAAATGCAAATGGGACATGTTGGTTTGGTATATCAGCAGAATAAAGGTGGTGATCTAGATAAATGTCGATCAATTATTGGTGGGTCAGTGTGTTGGAGGACTACTATATAGTCAATGATTGCTTGTCAGAGACAGAGTATAATACGAAGGTTGTAAATGAGACGATTTGGTTTCAGGTGTTGCCTAGTAAATTGAAGATTCCGTAGAAGCATGCAAAGGTGAATTGCAATAGTCAAAGTGCTATCATATTGACTAAGAACCAAGTTTACCATACAAGGATGAAGCACTTCGATATTTGTTGTGGTGAGCACGGGATTTCACCCTGACTCACGAGTTCGATGATGAAGCTGTAATTTATTTTTCACTTGCTAGTTTTTTTCACTTATTACAGGGTCTTGAATTCATCCGAAGGAAGCTTGCTTTGTTTCTTTGAGCCTTAACCCTTTTTTAGGCGATTTCATCACAAAAATTCCAAGGCAAAGAAGCAATGTCATTAACTACATTGCATTGTCATTAACGGTATTGCAATGTCATTAATGGCATCGCAATGTCGTTAATGGCATCACAATATCATTAACGGCATTGCATCGCAATGTCGTTAACTGCGATGCAATACCGTTAACGGCATCGTAATGTCATTAACAATATTAGCAATGTCGTGAACGATATTGCGAAACGACATTACTAATGTCGTTAACGACATTGCGATATCGTTAACGACATTGACTTTTTAGCAAAACTAAAATTGCATTTTCTGCAATTTTTAGTAAAAAAGATCCATCTTTACCCCATAATTTCAGATTTTCTTGACTTTACACCCTGCCTACATAATGCCATCCCACATGGGCATTAATGGGGGGAAGAAAATAATGCAAAAGATAAAAACAAGTAGCTTTTTTTGACTTTGGATTGAAGGGAGATTTCCTACAAGAGGGGAGCTCACATTTAGCAAAGAAGGGGGGATTGAATAAAGAGAAAATATTGAAACAAAAAGGGAGCTAAGATTTTCATGAAAAAGGGGCAAGTGAGAGTTCAAAGTGTTCTTGAGCAAGTTTGAGTGTTCTTGAGTGGTTTTTCTTGAGTTTTTACATTAAGTTTAGACTTTAAGCTTCCCACAACTTGAGATTTTGGGTTAGTTATATTAAATCCTTGAGGTTTATACTTGAACTTGGGCTATCTCGGGGTCATTTAGGCAAGTTTGAGGTTTAGTTGACTTGTTTCGAAAAGTGAGGTATATTGAGAATTTAAGCAAACTTGAGGTTTAGAGATCACTTAGGCAATGCTTGAGGTTTAGAGTTGAATGGAGAGTCTACAACATCTTTATCACTCACTTGAAGATTACTACACCTTCTAAAGCATCTACTTTGGCAAGGAATATATCCCTTCCAAAGATTTTCGCTAAATCACCAAATCCAACCAAAAAGAAACAAGGAGAGCTTCCCGGAGGACTTCATGGACCTTAAAGAAAGTGGATTCATGACTACGGGGTAAGCCTCTGGTTCCTAGAGTTTGTGCTTACATTTATATACTTTTCTTTTTGAAGCTTCATTTTCTTTTCGGTTACTTCCGTTTTTGCACACCAATCATTTTTCCGGAAATTACAGTATGATTTCAAATCTTTTTGAGTCTTTTGTTTACATAAACATATTCTACACATCTTGAGCTTTCCGGAATGATATAGATCATCCAAATCGGTTAAGTATAGCAAAAGTTATGATCATTTGAAGTTTTGAATTTTCGTTTTGCTGTTTCTGCTGTTTCTATGTGTTTTCTGCAGGTTTAGAACCTCGATGTCATTAACGACATGGCCTAATGTCATTAGCGACATTGCCTTTGGCATAATTTAGTTTCGCTTTGTTTTGCTCCGTTTCGAATCATTTAAGCCCAAAACGACCCGCTGAGACCCTTTTGAGTTTGGAAATGCATCATTGGGGGTAAAAAACCTCTAAATTGTAATTATTTAGGATTTATATAAGATTTATTAATGTATTAATATGTTGATTAAGGTTTGGAGTAGCAATGGAAGCGCTTCGGGCCATTCATATCAATATCGCCCTTCATAGGGAAGTCGGTAACAATATGGATGACATCATTATCATTGTTAACCCAAACGATGGCTATGTTATGCATGTTCGGCCTAGATTTATGTTTCTAAATGTTGTTTTAAGTCACCCACATGAAGGGAACTCAAGCTCCCAGATAATCGACCCAACAATAAAACATGTGGCATTTTCACTAATAAAAATGACCAACATAGTTGAAAATAAAAATGAACAATTTTCACGGAATAAAAACTTCGAAATCTCAGTTGTTTTTACCTCGACCACACGTATCTTTCCAAAATCCAAATTGAGCATACGTGGTACACTTGGTACATATTTGTGTGGTAGAATATCCCCATTGCTAACCTTTGTGGATGTAAGTAGTTTAGGATAAATGTATGTTAGGGTTTAGTTTCCTTTGGGTATCGCATTTATCAAATGTAATATTTGTTAGATATCGATGTATTTAGGTGATTTTTAAATCCCCCATCTCAATATGTAATTAATCCCATAGATTAGGCGCATTTACTTTCCTATGTGTTTACTTTCTCGCACTTTATTTTTCGCTTTCTGCATGCTCACTAAATAATCAAAGACATTAGCGAAAAACATCTAGATTGAATCGAAATATCATAAGTGTGGTTTCCAAATGGGAATAATGTTAACTCATATGACGATGAAATAGGTAACTCATCCCAGACCCGAATCTCTGAACTCTGGTACCGCTTAGGCTTAACCGATCTAGGCTGTACCGAATTTTCCTAGAAGAGCTGATCTGGGTGGTGACTCTAAGTACCGTAGGCTAGAGATCCTGATATCGAGTCTATTAAGCTTGAAACTCACATTTTCAAACAACATTTTTTCTTAGATAAACGCATCCCTCGAAGCATGCTCCTTTTGAAAAACCCCACGCCCCATCTCACAGGGTCAGCGTCCGCGCAGGTTAAACGTCATCCGCTCACAGTTGTGACTTCATACTAGAGGATCTCGAAGAAGGTGGAGTTGTTATCCAGTAGATTAAGACCACTGAGAATCTAGTTAATAAGTTAACAAAGGCAATAAGTCTAATCAAGTTCCAATATTGTTTGGACTTAATCAATACTGTCAAAATTTGATGATATTGGAAGACATTATAGAAGATGATAGATTAAAGATGTGGACTTTGTCAAGGTGGAGATTTGTAGTTAAAATATGACAAACTCCAATATGGACAAAGTAGAAATTGACTTAATTAAAATGGTTAGATAAATGGTTGGCTTCATTAAAGGGTTGCTTAGTTAAAGAGGTGGTTAGTTGGTGGAGGATGATTAATTTTAGTATAAATATGCCTATCACCTTCACTTGATCTTCATCTTAGGAAATTTAGCCTCTCTACTTCCATGACAATTATTTCTTCTAAATCTCTCATATTTGTAATATTTGTTCAAATGAAATATTAATTTGGTAGTGTCGGAGGACATAGGCTGATAGCTTACAATTTCAGCATGTTTTATTATCTATTGTTTTATATTTTGGAATGGTTTACTGCTGATTTTGTGGTTAAACTATGTGTATTCAAGTGTTAGGCTATTTTGTGAAGAAATCTCAAGGAAATGAAGTTAACTTGGAGTCAAAGTTAATAGTGGAGTTAAAAGTCAGCAACTGTCTGACGTTAGACTGGATTCAAGGTTAAAGGGCTGCAAACAGAGGCAATTCTAGAATTAATCGATCAATTAGAAGACTTATTGTTTAATTAGGAACCTCTTGTTTTGTCATGTTATTTTTTATTCTCTTTTTATTACATAATTTAGGAATTAAAATCAAGGATTTTTAATGTTTTGATTTAGCTAGACATCTTGCCTAATTAGGAGATTAGATTTTCTATCCTATTTGAAGACTTGTATCTACGAAAAAGAGGATTATCTCGGTTTTGGCAGAAAAGAAGGCTGTATCCAACAACGTTTGGGTTTTTATTGTTTTACTTTTGATCAATTTGTAATGTCAATTTCAGCTTTTGATCAAGTTATGTGTAACTAAGTTTGTATTCTTGAGTTTCAGTTTTCAAATCCGAATCAGTAATATTTTTATTGTTCAAATTTTTATTTCATCAAATTCGGCCGGTTGTTGATTATTGAAAAGACAAATATATTGTTTTTTTATGGTATTCATGCTATCATGATACAATAGAAGTTTTGTAACGAACGAATTCTTCCAAAGATTCATGGTTGGATTTGAATTAAATCTTTTCTTTATGCTAACATAAAGTTTTGAATTGGAGTCGATTCTTATGCGTAAAGTCTTTTTGATATTAAACCTTGTCAGCTATCTGCAAGTGCGTTTCAAAATTGAGAGTAAATGATTTAGCTATCTACAATCATTCTCATATTTGGAAAAGATTTGATTAATCGTGCTATCATGGTTAAACTGTCTGAATGATTAATTCAAGAAATTCACATTTTATGCCTGTGGTCGATTAATATAAAGCTGAAAGTATTCCTTGGTCAGAAGACTTTTCCCATTGAAATCTTAATTCCCTCAACTTTCAACTTTTTAATTTTATCTACTATTACTTTAAATCCAATTTCAAAACCCTAAATTTTACCTTTTCATTGCAGTTCACTGGTTGTTTAATCAAATAAAATTGATTATATAAGTCCTTGAGGAGACGATCCCACTTGCCGTTATCACAAATTTAGTTTGTTTTGGTGGAACGGGTTTTATAAATTTATTTTTGACGGATTTGACACACATCAAATTTTGGCACCGTTACCAGGGACTTATTTGCTAATTAATTTTGTTTTGATTTATGACTAGGACTGATCGTGGGATTGAAAAACTCTATAATCCAGAAATCGAAAAGATCACTCGCAACTTGAGCAGAATCACAGAGCGGAATAAAGGAATCATAGGCTCACCCCCTAAGGGAGAGTTGAAACTTGATTTGGACGAGAACAATTTTGATGGGGAAAACAGCCCAAAATCTGAAGATCTTGGAGAATTTGAGATGGCAGATAACCGCACCTTTCGTGAACTTGCTAATCGAAGGCCTAACATGCCTAATTTTTGCATCAATTACCTCGAAATTCCAACCAATTTCAAATTGAAATTGGGGCTGATCCATCACTTACTAAAATTCCATGGGATCGAAAGAGAAGACCCGAATAAACATTTAAAGGCCCTCTATACCGTTTGTTCCGGGATGAAGCCACAGGGAGTTCCTCTTGAGCATATTTTATTGTGTGCTTTTTCATTATCGTTAGAAGATGCTGCTAAAGAATAGTTGTATAATGTTCCTGTAGGTACGATTGATTCATGGAACGCCCTCGAATCTGCCTTTCTAAATAAGTATTTTCCTGTAAGAAAGGCTATCGCAATCCAGGTGGAGATTACGTCCATAAAACAGAAGGAGATGGAGTCTTTTAATGAATAATGGGAGCGATTCCAGAGGTTGATAGATGCCTGCCCGAGTCACGACATTTCCGAGAAAGGATTGGTCGAGTATTTTTACCCCAGGCTACTACCCTTAGAAAAGAGATTCGTAAACGCCTCCTGCAATGGAACACTCATTGGCAAATCACCCACGGAAGCTAAACAACTCCTCTCAACCATGGCAACAAGCACACAACATTTTGGTGAACTGTGTCAAGTCTAAATGAGAAGAGTTCATGAGGTAAACACTTCATCAATTGATAATAGATTAGCTGAACTCAAGAACTCACCTACAATTCGGGGTGGCGAGATCACCCAAATTTCGGCTAATCCAAAGGAATCAAAACCCACCTCAAAATTCCATGCTAAGATAGCAAGGTTTCCCGCAGAATGCCCAACTAGCAGCTAACAAACCACCTGCATCATTTGACGATGTAATAGCGATTTTGGTGCAATCTCAACAAAAGAACGACGCGAGCATTCGGAACTTAGAGAGCCAACTCAGCCAAATGGCTACTACATAGAGCAAATTGGAGAGTAAAGGTAAGCTTCCCTCTCAAACTGAAGTTAAACCAAAACAGAATGCTTGCGCGATCACCCTAAGAAATGGGTGAGAAATTATCAATGAAAAGTCTGAACCAGCAGCTGTTAGCCTGGAGTACAGGGTAACAAAACGTAACACAGATTTGAATCTGTCTACTGGTTCAGAAAAAGAGATAAATGTTAATGACAATAACAATTTAATTACTAAAATTCCAGAATCATTAGTTTGTCAGCCACCTTTTCCAGAGCGTTTCTTAAAATCTGAAAAGGAAAAGGAGGAAGGCGAATTGATGAAGGTTCTTAGTAACTTGCAAATCAACATTCCATTCTTAAAGGCTATCAAGCAGGTTCCGAAGTACGCTAAATTTCTTAAGGATTTGTGCTCTAATAAGAAAAAGTTGAATGGGAATGAAAGAGTCCAAATCAATGAAAATGTCTCAGCCGTTCTCCAAAAAAGGTTGCCTATAAAATGCAAGGATCAAGGTATGTTTTCAATTCCATGTAAGATTGGTGAGGTAAGTGTTAAAAAAGCCATGTGTGATTTGGGTGCTGCTATAAATGTTATGCCTATATCCATTTACAAATTATTTCATCCTAACGCTTTAAGCAAAACCGGTGTTGTTCTCCAATTGGCTGATTTATCCTTAGTGTACCTAGAGGGGGTTTTAGAAGATGTTCTTATTAGAGTTAATCAATTAGTAGTCCTTGCTGATTTTTATGTCATGGATATGGGTGATGATCATGCTTCTAACTCTCACAACTTGTTGTTTGGAAGACTATTCTTAGTTACGACAAGAATGAAAATTGATGTACGCACCAGTATGTTATCCATGGAATTCGATGATGAAATTGTCTTGTTTAATATGTATGATTCCATGAAATTCCCTTGTGATTTAGCACCTCTTTGTGTCGTTGATGTGATAGACGATGATGTAGAAAAGACCTTACCTTTACTTGGAAAAGATGAATTGACAGCCATCTTGCATGAAAGTTTGGGTGAATCAAGGGCAAAGTTTGATTTTGTATTAAATAATGGGCTTAACTAGCTTAGTCATGAGCTTAATATATTAAAGTCAGTTAGTGTTACAGCTCTAATTGATAATTTACAGCTGTCTAACTCAAAACTTTTACCTTCCATCGTGCAGGCCCCTAATCTAGAACTTAATGAACTACCTGAGCATTTGAAGTACGTTTACCTGGGCTAGAAAAGAACATTGCTCGTGATAATTTCCAGCAGCCTCTATCCCGAGGAAGAGCTGAGCTTGGTTCAAGTGTTGAAAAAATACAAGGATGCCATCGGTTGGATAATAGCTGATATCAAAGGCTTGAATCCATCAACTTGTATGCAACACATTTTGTTGGAAGAAGGTTCGAAACCCAAAAGGGATGTGCAATGTTGACTAAACCCGCCTATGATGGAAATAGTAAGGAAGGAGGTTCAAAAGCTTCTTGATGCCGGTATGATCTATCCTATCTCGGATAGTGAGTGGGTAAGCCCGGTTCAAGTGGTCCCGAAAAAAATTAGAGTCACGGTAGTAAGAAACGAATTCGATGAATTAGTTCCCACCCGAGTTCAAAACGGGTGGAGGGTTTGTATTGACTATCGTAAACTTAATGCCTCCACTCGAAAAGATCATTTTCCTTTACCTTTTATCGATCAAATGCTTGAGAGATTAGCGGGAAAAACTCATTATTGTTATCTTGATGGTTATTCAGGTTTTTATAAAATATCGGTGGCCCCCAAGGATCAAGAAAAGATAACATTCACTTGCCCATTTGGAACATTCGCATACTGACGCGTGCCCTCTTTGGGTTGTGCAACGTACCCTCGACTTTCCAAAGATGCATGGTATGCATTTTTTTTGAATATGTAGAAAGTTGCATTAAGGTGTTCATGGATGACTTCACGGTCTATGGAGGCTCATTCGATGAATGCTTGAATAATTTGACAAAGATATTAAAATAGTGTTTGGAATCAAATTTGAATTTGAATTATGAAATTTTATGGTTGATAAAGGGTTGATACTTGGGCATATTATTTCACAAAAAGGGATTGAGGTCAATAAATTGAAAATTGAAGTCATAAAGTCTTTGCTTTACCCCTCCTCTGTGAGGGAAGTTCGCTCTTGCTTGGTCACTCAAGTTTCTATATGCGATTCATTAAATATTTCTCTAAGATCACCCAACCTATGAGCCTCCTACTCTAAAAAGATGTAGACTTTGACTTCAATAAGCAATGCAAATCCGCTTTCGATGAAATAAAGGAGAGGTTGATTTCTGCCCCAGTAATGCAACCTCCGAATTGGGAAAAACCCTTTGAAATCATGTGCAATGCGAGCAACTTTAAGGTGGGGGCTGTTTTAGGCCAAAGAGTCGATGAGAATCCTCATGTCATATACTATGCATCCAAGACACTTGACAATGCTCAACGTAACTATTTAATGATGAAAAAGGAGCTTCTAGCCATTGTTTTTGCTTTGAAAAAATTTTGATCATATTTGTTGGCTCAAATATTTACTTAAGAAGAAGGAAGCCGAGCCAAGATTGATCTGATGGATTCTACTTTTGTAAGAATTCAACTTGGAGATTAAAGATAAGAAAGGCTCAGAAAATCTTGTAGCGGATCACTTGAGCAGGTTAGTAAGCGGAGAAGAGGGAACACCGATTGAAGATGAATTTCTCGATGAACACCTATTCGCCATCAACCAGATAACCCCCTGGTACGCCCATATTGTGAATTACCTTGTGACTCGTTCCTTGCCAAAGGAATTAACTAGAGCAGAAAAAGATAAAATAAAAAAAGAGTCTAAATATTATATGTATGGGATGAACCTTACTTGTGGAAGCATTGTTCAGATTAAGTAATTAGGAGGTGTGTACCTTTGGAGGAAACACACTCTATCTTGCGATTTTTTCACTCCTTCGCTTGTGGTGGACATTTTGGTCCCAAAAGAACAGCTAGGAAAGACCTTGAATGTGGGTTATATTGGCCAAATATTTTCAAAGATAGCTATATGTTTTGCCACTCCTGTGATAATTGTCAAAGGAAAGGTAATTTGTCTCTAAAAAATCAAATGCCTATGAACCCAATTTTAATCTGTGAAATTTTTTACGTTTAGGGCATCGATTTTATGGGTCCATTTCTGAATTCCTTTGGCTATTCTTACATACTTTTAGCTATTGAATATGTCTCAAAGTGGGTTGAAGCAAAAACTACCCGTACTAACAATTCCAAAGTTGTTGTCGATTTTGTGAAAACCAATATTTTTTCAAGGTTTGGTGCACCATGAGTTTTGATCAGCTACAGGGGGCACATTTTTGCAACAAAATCATGGCTGCTGCATTGAAGAAATATGGAGTGGAACATCGGACCTCTATGGCATTCCATCCACAAACAAACGGGCAGACTGAAGTTTCCAAATGAGAAATAAAGTCGATATTGAGAAGAAATTAGGCGTTAATTTGAAACAGTGGAGTCTACGACTCGAGGATGCCTTGTGGGCCTATTGCACCGCATTTAAAACGCCTATTGATATGTCACCGTTTCGCCTAGTGTACGGTAAGCACTGTCACCATTCTATTGAAATTGAACATAAAGCTTATTGGGCCATACACCAATTCAATTGCAAGATAGATGAGGCAGGTAAGGAGCGAAAATTGGAAATTCAAGAGCTGAAAGAGTTGAGGCATGATACATATGAGAGTCCTAAATTATATAAAGAGAAAACAAAGGCCTTCCATTATAAACTAATTTCACGGAAACAATTTTCAGTGGGTTGAAGCAAAAACTACCCGTACTAACAATTTTCACGGAAACAATTTGCTAAATGGGTAGAATGGATCAATCGAAGAATAAATGAAATAATAAAAGGTAAGTTGGATCTTAAGTAAAATTTAACCCATAACCCGCTAAACCCAATTACCCATTACCCAATTACCAACTACCCATTACCCAATTATCCAAATCCCTAATTTGCAAAATCCCCCACTTCCACCATCACACTTGCAGTCCCCATCTTCTCCACCTTCATTCCCTATCCCAAAGCACACAACCACCACAACACCACCTCCCACTCCTTTTCTTTCAAAACCATGGCAAGAACCAAGACCCCCTCTCACCGAGCACCACCACCTCAGCCGCAAGCCTAATCTCGTTGAATTTTGGTGTTTCTCTCTTTTTTGGCTTTATACACTAATTTTATGATTTGGAAGTTGATTCCGCAACCCTGGAGGTTCTGCTAAGTCTTCTTTATTGTGCGCACGTGTGATACTGCTTTCTAGTTGAACTTGTCATTTTATTCCGTAAAATTTTATTCCAATTGGTATACATAGGTTTGAATTCTATATATCTAGGCACATATTGATAATTATAGCTCGATGGAATAAAAACCAATAACATTTGACATCATACAAAATAATATCAATCTTTAGTTGATTATTATACCATACATGTGTTTCTTCTGTTTACGATGTCAGCAAAATTGATATATGATAGAGAATGGATATGGAATAATAGAGAAAAACATTGAATATTTGGCAGCATATTGCTTTTTATTTGGAGCTAGTATTTGTGCTGATAGGCCTTGTTTGGTTCATGGTTTTTTCATGGTATGGTATGATTTTAACTTAAATTCACTTGTTTGTTTGTATGGTTATTTTCATGGTATGGTTTTTCATAGTTCCAAAAACAATGAAAATAGAACCACGGATTTGGTAGCTCTCCACGGTTCTCCTTTAAATCAAACTAAATTTTAAAAAAATCATATCATATTATACTATCTATCCAAACACGAAATTTTAAAAGAACCATACTGTATCATACCGTACTGTACTTTAATGAACCATGGAGAACTATCATCCAAACAAGGCGTAAGGCAATCAAGATGATTATTTAATACACTAATTTGGGATTAATTTATGAAGGCTTCTAATTCCTATGGCTTATGAGCAGTATATGAACTACGAGCATGATCTTTAAGCAGTTTTCAAGTCATTTTTTGTTGAAATATTTTATTGTATTATAAGGGTAGGACTAAAACATGTATTTCCTCTGGCATACAACTTCAATACGCAGTTAGTACCGCATTCAGAAACGGAATCAAGAAGAGAAAACAATTTTTTACACAAATTATATGAAATTCAACACACGTAATGTATCTTTATTATGCAGCCTTAGAGAAGCCAAGCCATTCAATTCAACACAAACCATATCTAAACTTTCATACACTTGAGAACTGATCAATCAACTACACTCCCTGCCACAATAATTTGTTATAAAAAATCAGCATATATGTAATAATTATTTATAGAAACTGGACAATATAGTAGTTAATTATAATTACCTGTATACACGTGGCTGGGCTGTGGATTTTGGAGAGCGTCTCTAACCTTCAACAGCTTTTGGACGACCAAACTCATGTGCATCCTGTCTGTAGGAGAGTCCATTGAACAAGCCACTCCAATTTCAACCATTCTTCTTACACACTCCTCTTTTCTTCCATCATTCATTCTTGATGTTCTTCTCTCCTTCGTCTCTCCATTTTCATCACCTCTCACAATACTAGCATCCACCATCTCCGGTACATTTTCATCTGATACAGCTTTTGCGGCATATTGGTGGAGATTCGTCCCATTCTCAAACATACTATCTGTTGGTCTCTTACCTGTTAACATTTCCAACAACAGAATTCCAAAGCTATACACATCTCCCTCTCTCGATACTTCTCCACCAAACCCGTACTCTAAATGGAAACAAATATATCCTTATTAGTCGAGCATCTATTAATCATACATGATAATTAGTACAGAGATAATTACCTGGTGCGACATATCCTATAGTCCCCTTGACTCCAATTGAACTGCTTTCATTTGTGTTCATGGCATCTTCACCAAGAATTCTAGCCAGCCCAAAATCTCCAACATGCCCAGTCATCTCATTGTCTAGAAGAACATTGCCCGGTTTCAGGTCACAGTGAATGATTGGTTCCTGGCAGCTGTGATGAAGATAATCAAGTGCACAAGCCACATCGATCACAATGCTGAGTCTTCTAGAAAGGTCTAGATTATGTCCGACTGCATTTGTTTCAAGATCAACTGGATGCAACCATCTTTCTAAGCTCCCGTTGGGCATGTATTCATATACTAGTGCTTTGAAATCATTTCCTTGAAAATCAATGCTCGAGCAAGAAGTTATAATTTTAACAAGATTCCTGTGACGTATATTCCTCAGCGCTTCACATTCAGCTGTGAAACTTCTTGATGCACCTCGACGTTGAAGATTGAGTACTTTGATTGCTAGGAGTTGGCCATTCTCAAGTATACTTCCTTTATACACAGAACCAAAACTACCAACGCCAATCAGATTAGAGGATGAGAAGGAATCTGTTGCTCTTAGTACTTGTTCATAAGAGACTTGGGGATATGAATCTTTCGTAGAAGCTACAGAGACATGGTCACTTCTTTTCTTTCTAAGCCAACAAAATAGGACAATTAGACCAAGAAAAAGGCAACAACCCACTACAATTGCACACAGGCGCAAAGAAGAAAATTTCTGACTGTTAGTTTTTTCGATGGAACAGATAGGCAAGTGCAGTTCAGGCATGCCTCCGCAAAGTCTATTGTTTCCAGAAAATGACATGATGCTGTAGTTTCGGAAGATCCCCTTTGTTGGGACCTCACCTTCGAAATTGTTATATGACAAATTCAAAAACAACAGTTTGAATCTTTCTAGATAACTAGGAATTGTACCTGTCAAGTTGTTTTGAGAAAGGTCTAAGAACTCAATCCCCAACAAAGAACTAAAGGATGATGGAATTGATCCTTGAAAGGAATTATGCTGCATGAATAACCGCTCAATGCTGCTGCAGCTGCCAATGCTTGCCGGAATTTCACCAGATAACTTGTTCCAAGAGACATCCAACTTCCCTAATGATTTCAAATTTCCAATAGACAATGGCAACAAACCAGTGATGTGGTTGTGAGATAAATCCAACACAATTGACAAAGAGGGAATATTGAAAACATTTTCTGGTAGGCTGCCATTTAGATTGTTCACAGAAAGGTCCAACTCTAATAAGTTTTTGCAGTTCTGTAGGCTACTCGGAATAGTTCCTTGGAAACTGTTATTATCTAAGTAAAGTATGCTCAACCAAGTAATGTTTCCAAGAGAAGAAGGAACTTCTCCTGTCAAACGGTTGGAATATAATGCCAAATACTGTATTTGTTGAAGCTGGCCAAGTGAAGGTGGTACTGATCCTGTAAGTTGATTGAAAGACAAATCTAGTACAAACAATTTAAGAAGATTGCCTATACCTGAAGTTATCGACCCTGATACTTGGTTGCGTGAAATTGTAAGTTCAGTCAAATGGGTCGAAAGATTGGAAATCTCCACTGGCAAGAAACCCCCAAACCAGTTATAATCCAGAACTAATCTCCTGAGCATGGTGCAGTTGACCAAAGAAGCGATCAAATCCATGTCATTAGGTCCTCCAGTACCAAGGTTGTTGTTAGCCAAATCTAACTCTGCGAGGTTTTGTAAGCTTCCTAAATTTTGGGGCACATTTCCCGTGAAACTGTTATACGCCAAATAAATGACTTGAAGATGAGATGCATTGGACAACGATCCTGGTATATCTCCAACAAAATGATTATCCTGAACATCAATTACTTCGAGGTTTGGGAATAAAAACCCCAAATTTGATGGAAGGTATCCTCCGATTCGATGATTGTAACCAAGAGAAAAAAATGAAATGGATGATAGATTAAACACAGATGGGGGAACAACACCAGATAAATTATTACCACTAAGACCAAGGAAAGTTAAGCTCTTTAATTTACCGAAAGTATCTGGAAGACTCCCACCAAGGAAATTATTCCTTGCAGATATGGCTTGGAGGGAGCTAAGATTACCGATGGAATCTGGAATCTGTCCTTGCAACCGATTGTCATCCATGGCAAGAAAATGAAGTTTGAACAAATAACCAATTGTTTTTGGAATCTTCCCATGAATACTATTGAAAGAAATCGAAAATTTCTGGAGGTTGTTGCAATGGGACAAGTTGGATGGAATTTGACCAGTGAGGGAATTATTAAAGAGCGCCAAAGCTTGCAGCCTGAAAAGTCGGCCTATTTCTTGAGGAATTTGGCCATAAAGAGAATTATTGAAGAGTAAGATCTGTCTGAGGAAAGTAAGATTTCCGATAGATGGAGATAACGAACCAATCAAAGCATTGGAGGTTAGATCGATGACGGTGACCCTCATATGGCGGCGACTGCAAGTGATGCCTTGCCATTGGCAGAAATGGACTGAATCGTTCCATGAAGTGAAGACTCCAGTTGGGTCGATTCTTATTTTGGATTTGATGGACAGCAGTGCTTCATAGTCAGTCGTATTTGTAGTGGTGGACATGGCAGCATTACAGAAACAAAGAAAAATCAGAAACAGCAGCAATTGAAGCATGGTTCTCATTTTGTATTGAACTTCATTCATTATGTTCCAATATAAATTGAAAATAAATGAATTCATTCATTCTTAAGACCAAGTCAGTTAAAACAAAACAAAACAATATTTCTGGTACATTAGCCAATGTCGAGTGAAGTACAAAGTGGATTGGGATTAGGGTTTGCAACGGGGCCGGACCTGGACCGGTCCAGCTTGGACCCAGTCCAGATCCATTTGAATATATTGGACTCGGATTCAGCGGATCCATAATTTTAGGATCCAGATCCAACGAATCCCCACGGATCCGGGTTCATAAACGGGTCCATGTAATTAACATTAAATTCTTAGTTTCAGCTTCCATAATTGTACATTTCATCTTATTTTAAATAGTTTACATGCTTATTTAATTATGTTCATGCAATTAGATTTACGTGGATATCAAATAATATTAATTATCCAATATTTTCGGGGTAAATAATAAATAAAAAAGTACAATTAATCTTTAATTACGGATTCGGGTTTCATTGTCAAATCTGAACCCGAACCCGGATCCGTTTTCTTGGACCCGGATCCGACGGATCTGTAAAATTAAGATTCAGATCCTAAAAAAGGGATACGGACCAGGTCCAGAGTCCGTTACCATCCCTAATTGGGATTTATAATCTTTCTCTTTTGTGTGTTGTGTATTGCGTAGAAAAATCTTACCCTAAGTCAGAAGTTAGCAGTCCTTGTTAATATTGCTTTCATTGCGTTATACTTTTCTATCAACTTTCCCTTTGAAGCGGGTCAATTTTCGTTTTTATTAATGTTTGAATATTCACTTAAGTAATTAATATTTGTAAATAATTAATAAAAAATTGTAAAGGACAAAGGAAAACAAATAAACATGTAGTCCACACAATTATTCTATTTTTACCTATTAAATTTGTAGAAAAATGTTTTTATTTTTTCATTGAAGTGAGTAAAAGGCCTGTATAAAAAAACGAACATCCTAGCTAAGTTGACACCTACCAAAACAATTTTACAAAAAAATACTATAAAATCAGATATAATTAAATTAGGGAAATTGTTATAAATGTTGTATTTGAGTAAACTATTTACTAATTTACCTTCTAACTTATTCCTTTGCATTTCATAACCATTTAAAGTTTACTTTTTTACCTTCTACATTCCTTGCTTAATTATCAACTGATGTTGTCACAAATTATGTCATGCTTTTTTTTAATTTTTTCATCTTATTTTTCCATTATCTCTTAAACTGTTTATTTTTTTTATATGCCACTTTACAGTTTTTTGTTCATCTCAATTTTTATCTTCGAAATGCCATCCATTGTGATATACTTTTTCGAAATTTTTTTCAACCATTCGATTTTGGTAGAAAACTAGTAGCTACGACGTAGCAACCATGATCCTACAATGTTGTTATCTGCTTCTATTTTGTTTGATTTTCAAGTTCGTTTTCCTACCATGTTCTTACCAAATAATGCTCCTGTCATGTTTAACTACTGGATAGTGCTTATTTCATCAGTTATCTATTAGGAAACTAGTAACATTTCCAGATTTATCATTTTTTATTTCCTACCATGTCCCTACCTTATTGTTACCTGCTTCTATTTTGTTTGATTTTCAAGTTCATTTTCCTACCATATTCCTACCAGATAGTGCTCCAGCCATGTTTAACTACTGGATAATGCTCCTTTCATCAGTTATCTATTAGGAAACTTCAGTAATATTTCTAGAGTTGTCATTTTTTACTTCCTACCATGTCCCTAACATGTTGTTATCTGCTTCTATTTTGTTTGATTTTCAAGTTCATTATCCTACCATGTTTCTACTAGATAGTGCTCCTGTCATTTTTAACTACTAGATAGTGCTCTTTTCATCAGTTATCTGTTAGGAAACTATAGTAATATTTCCAGAGTTGTCATTTTTTACTTCCTACCATGTTCCTACCATGCTGTTATTTGTTTTTATTTTGTTTGATTTTCAAGTTCATTTTCCTATCATATTCCTATGATGTTCCGACCATATAGTGCTCCTGTCATGTTTAACTACTGGATAGTGCTCTTTTCATCAGTTATCTATCAGGAAACTACAATAATATTTCCAAAGTTGTCATTTTTTACTTCCTACCATGTCTCTACCATGTTCCTACCATGCTGTTATCTACTTCTATTTTATTTGACTTTCAAGTTCATTTTCCTACCATGTTCCTACAAGATAGTGCTCCTGTCATGTTTAACTACTAGATAGTGCTCCTTTCATCTGTTATCTATGAGGAAACTACAGTAAGATTTCCAGAGTTGTCATTTTTTACTTCCTACAATGTCCCTACCATGTTGTTATCTGCTTTTGTTTTGTTTGATTTTCAAGTTCATTTTCCTACCATGTTCCTACCAAATAGTGCTCTTATTATGTTTAACTACTGGACATTGCTCCTTTCATCAGTTACCTATCAAGAAACTAAAGTAATATTTCCAGAGTTATCATTTTTTATTTCCTACCATGTTCCACCATGTTGTTATTTACTTCTCTTTTGTTTGATTTTCAAGTTCATTTTCCTACCATGTTCCTACCAGATAGTGCTCCTATCATGTTTAACTACTTGATATTGCTCCTTTCATCAATTATCTATCAAGAAACTATAGTAATATTTCCAGAGTTGTCATTTTTAACTTCCTACCATGTTCCTATCATGTTGTTATCTGTTTCTGATAACTCTAGGATCAGCTTGATAGCGAGTATAGTAGCACACAACATACTGTATGTCTAGCCTACTAGTTGAGAGATAAAGAAGAGAACCGATAATTCCTTTGTAGAATTTGCTGTCCATAGGTTTACCAGCTTCATCTTTACTCAAGATAGTATTCGTAGCCATAGGAGTGGACATTGGCTTAGAATGTTCCATGTCAAATTTCTTCAGAACTTCTCTGGCATATTTGGACTGACTAATGAATATTCCATCATTAGTCAGCTTTATTTGAAGTCCAAGAAAGAAATTGAGCTCTCCGATCATAGACATCTCAAACTCACTCTTCACCTGCTTGCTGAATTCCTTACATAGCTTCTCATCAGTTGCTCCAAATATGATATCATCAATGTATATTTGGACAAGAAACACATCTTCTTTCCATCCCTTGATAAAAAAAGTTATATCTGCTTTACCCCTTTCATAGCCGTTGCTGATCAAGAAATTGGTCAACCTCTCGTACCAAGCTCTTGGAGCCTACTTCAATCCATAAAGAGCTTTCTTTAATTTGAAGACATGCTCAGGATTATTCGCATCTTCAAAGCCTGGAGGCTAGCGAACATAGACTTCTTCTTGAATGAATCCATTTACGAAAGCACTTTTCATATCCATTTGAAACAATTTGAAGTTCATATGGGATGTGAAAGCACAAAGGATTCGAATAGCTTCAAGACGGGCTACTGGTGCATAGGTCTCATCATAATAGATGCCTTCTTGCTGATTATAGCCTTGAGCAACAAGCTTGGCTTTGTTCCTGACAACAATGCCATCTTCATCTAGCTTGTTCTTGAATACCCATTTGGTGCCGATAATTGATTTCCCTTTAGGCCTAGGAACTAGATCTCAAACATCATTATGCTTGAACTGATCCAATTCCTCTTGCATTGCAATCATCCAATAATCATCTCTGTGAGCATGGGATTTTGTACCAGCTCGCGCGTTCAATGATGACGGCTTTTCGGGAAATTTATCCTCGAATCACACAACTTTCAGCCATCCGACGATCTTCATATGGGAATCCTCCTCGGACGTTTTAAATTATTTAACTAAATTAAATATATATATATATATATATATATATATATATATATATATATATATATATATAAAAAAATAAAAAAAAAGGACAGGAGAGCCTCGCGCGAGGCTGCACAAGGCAGCCCGCGCGAGACAGCCTCGCGCAAAGCTGCGCGAGGCAGCCCTCGCGGGA
>CATIWQ010534970.1:0-14989 GCA_949673415.1 Euphorbia schlechtendalii
TATATATATTAAAAAAATAAAAAAATAATAAAAGAAAGCCAATGTTGTCCTCGCTAACAAGTGCTGGTGAGGACAGCATTAGCCTCACTTGTAATTACAAGCGAGGCCAATGCTCCTCGCTAGGCTAAATTCCCCCTATAAATAGGGGAATTTTCAGCAGAAATGGGACCGAAAAAATTTTCAGAGAAAAAGATAAAAGTATATTGGCTTTTTGCAACAACACTTTTCCAAAATATTCATTTCGGATTAAAAACACATTTTAATTCCGAATTCTTTTTAATTACAAAACTAAACTAAAGACGAACAACTAATGCTCCCGATGATCAAATAAATATATTGAAGTGGATTCTCACCGAAAGGGCAAGCCTCTAAGTTCCTAGAGTTGATTTTTCTCATGTTTTCTATATTCTATTTTATTCTACATGTTGGCCTAAGATTAATTCTATATTTTTTTATTATGTAATTTTTATTGTATCTTGTAATTTTTCTTACTCTTATATTTCTTTTTAAGTTAATAATTTATGGAGATTCTTGTTAGAATGTTGGTCTCCGCTCCTTGAAAGACGAGTCAAAAAATGAATAGCTATCACGATCCTTGTAAAAATTGCAAGTTACCCTTTATTGCATCGCTCTTCTATTGGCTTTATTGTCTATTGGATTAATTTGATATCCATTGGAGCTATTGAGAATTTCTACTTGATCCTTCAGCATTGCATTATTGACCAGTTGAACCTTAATGACCTTATTGGGATATGATGATTCGAAACCTTTGTATTCAAGATGGAAGGTCTTCATTTGTTGGAAGATGTACTCAAATAGGACTTTCTCTATGTTTTATCCTTCAGTAGTTGCTATAACCATGTCTTTGGTCAGAGGATAAAGGAACGAGAGACTTCTGGACCTCCTCTTAAATTTGCCCCCCATATAAACCCTTAAATTAATCATTATCCAAAAGGTTTACATAAATGATATCACATTATCGATAGTGGGCCTTCGGTGGTTACTTTGCTAGATTATGAATTCTCCTCTTCGGATTAAAGAATCGATGTTGTTTGGATTGACTTCTCCAAATCTAACTCAAGAGCTAGATTTGACGGAACCCTGACTTGATTCGAGGTATTTGGAACTTTTGACCTAAACCTAGGTGGTTAAACGAGGTAGTCATTCCATTTTTTGTGAGAATCTTGATCCTTCTTGCCAAAACCTAGAATACGTTTATCTCATACATGTGATGTATAATATTGTTAGGTTAGAAAAATAACCATAAATATGTATAAAGTGTGTGCAAGGTAAGAAATGGATGCAAAACAAGGGGTTAATGTTCATGTCAAATAAAAAGTAAAGACTGTGTGTGTAGTGTTCAAAAGAACAAATAGAGTCAATAATCAAACTGATGTAAAATAATGAATCCTGGGGATACCCTTGGAACACATGTATGCATTGATGCATGAAATGGTCACGTACGCCATATGCATGGACATGAGGTTATGATGTTAGAGGGATATCAAAGTGAATAATTAGATTGTCTCTCTTTTATTATACAAGGAATGAGAGCTTTTGACATGATCACATATGTCAAATGCACGAATTGGATGTTATGATGTCAGTGAGACATTGAAGTGGATTTGGTGTTGAGATGAAATGAAATGATATTTTCACTCATTTTAGTATGCAAGGTTTGAGGGTGTTTTACATGGCCACGTATGCCATATGTACAGATTGGATGTTATAATGTTGGTGGGACATTGAAGTGTATTTGGAGTTGAGATGAAACGAGATTATTACTCATTTTAGTGTATGACGATTGAGGATGTTTGACATGGTCACGTACATCATATGTATAAATTGAATGATGTCAGTGGGACATTGAAGTTGATTTGGAGTTGATATGAAACAAGATCCTTACTCGTTTTGGAATGTAAGGACTGAGGGTGTTTCATATGGTCACGTATACCATACGTATGGACTAGACTCTATTATGCTGATGGGACATTGATGTGGATTTGGAGTTGAGATAAAATGAGATCATTACTTATTTTAACATGTCATGTGTAAGGTTATGTAGAGTTACGCAAACCTAAGATGTACCATTGCGATACCAATCGAATGCTAATGAATGCTAGAGTGATGAGATGATCCTATATGGGTATTCAATTAAAGGATATGATTCAAGGGATGATATGATCATATTAGCCTAATTTATAGGTATATGTATTGTCTATGTGATATAGAGTTGCATGGAAGGAATTAACAAGAATGAGATGCTTTCAAGAGGTATCTATTCTGCTTAGATACCAAAGCTTGTGATTCTTATGGCCCTATCTTCTTCCTCGATGTGTTCCATGGGCATATAAAAAGCATGAAAGTAATGGAAAACAGAAATTGCGAGTGTGTGTAAAAGAAATAAGAAAACAAACCCTGTTGTATGTAATCATGCACAAAATTAATGGTTGTGGCCTTATAACTCAAGTAAAGGCATGCATAAGATATGTTCATAACACCATGTTATATGTTGCATGTCAAACATATGATATGTATGCTATGATGCGTATGGCATGAACATATTATGGATATGATATATGGATTACATGTATATGAAGACCATAAGAAGATTCTTCATCTACTCGTATTTAGATTCAGATTTTCCACTACATTTTCCTGTATCAATGTTGCCACATACCGCATTCTCAACTTGCCTTTAGTGAGAGATAATACTAACACAATCATCCCCAGAGATGAGGTTTCTTCTTGATAGTCTCAAGATTTTGTGTTGACCATTGGATAATCTAATACCCACTAGAATTGTTGAAGAAGTTGAGAGCTACCACTTTACCCTAGTGACCAAATGCTTGATGAAGCTTTTAGGATTCTCAAATATTGTGAGTTGATTGATCCTACCTTAACTGAGTCTAGAATCTTTGAATCGCAGCCCGATATTTTCTGAGCAAGCTGAATCTAATCCAATCAGCTAAGAGTTGTTAAGTTAAAACCAAAGTTCTTGAGTTAACATCATAGTCTAATAGTTGATCAGATGTGATCGGGGATCTCCTTCTTCTTATAATGCCTCTTCCCTTCCATTTCACGTATACTCATCATATAAAAGAAGAGAGGTCTTTTATGCTTGTAGATCTTATTTTCTAAGGGAAAACAAAGGTTGAGTTTTAGTACTGGAGGGGTAGGATTGACGGCTTCGGTTACACCTTCGTAGTACTTCCCTAGGCCTTTACCAGGAACGTATCCTTGGCGCTTCATGATCTGTTTAAGCCCTTGGGAGAAGTGGCGGTAACCTATGGGGATCTACCTCTTCTTCTTTCCCTCGGTCACCATGGTAATTCTAAGCCCGTGAAATTCTTCTTTAGCAAAGGCTACTACTTCCATGACCAACTCCTTGTCTGCTTCGATGGTCATTGGCTCCCCTTGATGGATCAACTTGATCTTTAGGTGGAAGGTTGATGGAACGTCTCCCAGAGTATGTATCCACTACTTTCCCAAAAGTAAAGAGTAAGAAACTGGGATGTCAAGTACAATGAACTTGACTTCAAAACCCTCACCATTCACTATCACTTTCGTAGTGAAAGTACCCACTACTCCCCTCTCGGAGTCATCGTGAGCCCAGAATACCGTATAGGACTTCTCCAATATGCTCTCATTCAACCCGAGGTGTGGCAGGATCTTTAAGGGGCATAAGTTTAGGGTGGAACCATCATCCACCATGACGCATGGGATACACCTGTCTAGGATGTTCACCTTGATAAAGAGCGCTCTATTGTGATTTCTATTCTCCGGGGGTAGGTCTGAATCATCAAAGGAAATGGCATGGGACTTCTTTGTCAAGATACCCTCCCCAATGGCCGCACACATTTCTATAATAGACATGGTTGGAGTCACATCCATCTCCATAAGTTTTTGGACTAAACCTCTCCAATGTCCTGTGGAGAAGTATATTAACTACCAGATATTGTACTTGGTTTATGTCCCTTTCAGCTGGTGTACCAAGGGGTCAATATCCAAATCATCTTCCTCCACCACCAGGGGAAGGGGTGGCTTGATAGAGTCCTTGGAGATTTCCTCGATGGTTGAGTCTCGTAATTGGACAGGGCTTTAGTATCTGAACACTTTCCTGCTATGGGTTATCGTAAGATCTTGTTTTCAATGACCCAATTTTCATGGGTGTTTACCATGGATATTGAGACTCATCCTAACTCATTTAGGCTTGCGGAGCAGGTATTCATCCAAGTTTATCGATTTGGCCCCATATACAATGATTTCTCCTTCCACAGGACCAACTACATATTACTTATTTTTCCTCCTTATCGGAGTACATAGGCATCTAGATCTATCAGATTTGTGACATGTTCTTTAGCCACCCTTACCGTACTTTTCTACTCGTAGGCAGAGTCGAACAAATTGAGGGGCTCGGATGCTTCACCCTCGTTCATAGTACTTGACTCTACCACGCTTATTACGGGATTGGATTGTGAGATCATCTTGAAGATATGACCCCTAGGTATCCCTGTTCCCACCATAAGGACCTCATTCTCTTCCTCATTGATTATCTGATCTAATCTATGGCCTCTACATAGTAATTCCTCGAAAGTTGTGAACCAATGGGTAATAAAATGATTTCAATATTTTGAATGGGCCCCTTCAATCATTAATCTTACCAGGATTGCCTCTGAGGGCTTCTTCTTGATAACAACTTGTATCACCATCTACCAATGAGCGTATTTCCAAAAAGGTTTATACTCCTCTTGGTGACATGTTGCAAGCTCCCTAAGTATTATAGGTTACTTTTCCTTGTACACAAAGTTCCTTTTGAAGGCCCTGGATATGCTCCTCTAATCTTTCTTGATCACCTCTAACTGGTTCATATACCAGTCACCCGAGAAGTCAGTTAGTGAACATGGGAAGAAAGTGGCCATCTTCTTATCGATGAGCCACTAGGCTCGCATGAGGGTCTTGAACTTCATTAAATGAAAGAATGGTGTATCATTATCCTAAAAAACTAACATTTCGCATAAGTTGACCTGAGAACATGAGCATCGTACTTGCCCAAGGATTCCTAGAGCTCTTGACCCTTCCTCTAGCTAGGCCATGACTTGGTCAATGTTGCTGCTGGAACCTGATCATCATTATGAACTCTCAAGGGCCTCGCTTTCACACTTGAAAACTCTTCGCTCTTCCCCCTTTCTGATGCTTTCTTGTATTGTTCCCCTTACCTCTTCTGAGGATGCCTTATCATTGACTCCAACTGGTATTCTTCCCTGGTTAGGAGGATCCTCGAAGGATTCTTGGGCAGTTGCCCCTTCCACCGCGCTTTCTTGAACTGGCATCTTCCTTGAATTGGCTCTTGCAATCATTTCTATGACTCGACTTTTCACCATGCCTAATTCCACCAGGTCTATTTACTGCCCGCAAACTCTAAATAACCAGTCTCACCTTGCGGCCATGTTGAATACCTCCTCAAAGGTCCGGAGCTCCATTGGATCGAGGCGTCACCTATGTAAGGACCTAGCCCCCTGGATCAACATATGTTCCAAGATTTCCTCCTCTCTTTTGTACGGTATCCTGACAAGAATGTTCATCCAGCATCAGGAGTATTTCTTGAAGGATTTGTAGTTGTTCTAAACGAAGCTGTTAGTTCCCTTAAGGTGGGTGTGGGATTCTCCATATACATGAAGGCCAGGCTGATTTCCATACCACTCTCCCACTACCTCAAATAGAGAGCATAAGAATAGCTTAGCTACTTTAGAGTCGGGGAGTCCTTGCATTCTCATGAAGTTTTCAAAATTGAGAACATGAAAGGTTGGGGAATCCCTTTCATCATACATAGGCATTCCACACAAGCTATATGTAGGACTTATGCATACCCTTTGGATATGGAGATTGGCAGCTACACTCGTTCCCCAGCTTTGCCTAGTTGTGCCATACCCTTTCCTTGGTTAGATTGAGATATCATATCAAACACATGCCTTGAAGGTATGACTGACCCCAACATCATTACTTCCGGCAATAAAATTTGAAATTCCGTGTCTATCTTCAGTGACATCTTAATAAGTTCCCCATAATATGCGTATTCTCATGAGTTGAGGTGATGGTGAAATTTGGGGCACGCTCCGCTAATCAACATCCCCATTATTATGATTTTCTCTGGTTGTAACTTGATCGTCACTTGTATAGACATCCACCATGAGCTATATTCCTTGAATGTCTCAATCTTCATCTTACATACAAGTGGTCAGGTTTATCATGTCTACCTTGAACTTCTCCATGTATAATAAATCATGCTTGAAAGTGCAGGAGATGAGATGCTAATTGCCCCTGGTAGAAGGGGACTAAGTCAAGTACCAATCTCTAGCTATCCCTGACAGCGAGCATTGGAACAAAGTTTCCAGCATGTCAATCGAGAGACCTTAGGCTCTCATGAGAGCTTCGTACTTAAAGAAGTGAAAGTTCAGAGCATCCTAGTAGTCATACACAGACATTTCGCATAACCTGAACTTTTAGTAATGTCAGCTTTCAACCTTTTCGGTACTCGATGAACTTGACTCTACCTCCAAACTTATCATCATGTGGTAGGGGTCGATCCCCGAATCGATCATCATTATGGGTTCCTCTACTGTTCATTCCATGCACTACCAGATCGCATCTCCTCCAATACCTAAGTTGATCATTCCCACTTTCTCCTCAAATTGGGGAAGAGGATTGCTCATTGTGCTAGGTTTTAAGATGGGCTCTGCTATCACTTGGTCTTCTACCAGCTTCCAGATGGCTCTCAAGAGATCCTTACAATTATTGGTCTTGAGGCCAGTAATCACATGATAGTGATAGTAGTTATTCTTCTCCTCTAGTTTGGGGGGAGCCCAAGGCTTTATACTCTCCAACTCCTTCAGCTCCCTTAATTTGGTGAATAGAAATCCCAAATTGAAAGAGTAGGGAAAGATTCCGTAATACTCCTCTTTTGGTAATCACATGAATACTACCAGTTTTACTTGCACTAATTGTACTTCCACTTATTTTCCTTTGGACTGATAAGGGTTAGGCGTTGATAAGGATCCAGTCTCAGTCTTCTTATACCCAGGTCTACTAATGGGTGGAGCCATTTCTATGTTCATGGCTTCTAACCTTTCCAACTTCTACGCCTTCTCAAACACATCATTGTAGCATGTGAAAGTGTCAATCCCTACGCAGTTTCTATATGCTTGTAATGCTCCATCCTGAAGCTTCACGATCATCTCGGATAAGCTAAGGTGATCTTTCAACAACACTTGGGTTTTCATCTTCCAGCCATATTACGGCTTGAATAGTTCACCAGGCATCTATTTAATAGCTTCCAGATTTTGCGTTGTCATTTTCATTTGGGAGTTAAACCCATATTGCTCTACTAGTGCTTCCAACAGACGATCCCAATCGCTTGAAACTTATAGAGGAAAGTTGATGTACCATTCATTAGCAGGTATACCGATGAATAGCTTGGCCAACATCCTATTGAAGATTCTCCTAGCCCGCATTACCGTTTGGTAATTCTCCAAATGAGACCTTGGGGTCTCCTTCCCCTTTGTACTTTACCAATTCTGGCATGACAAAGTTATTGGGTAACCAATCTTTATCATGTATCACTGGAAGCATCAGGTAATAGCTTGAAGCATAATCAGGGAATCGATGTGAATAAGTGGCCAAGAATTGCTTCCATAGTTCATCTATGCTCAGAGGCTAACCTCGAGTTATTGCACTATCACTATTGAAGGGGAATCATGATTGATAAGGGTGAGTAAAAGTCATGGATCATTGCTGGGGTTGTCCATGGGGGAATGTAGCACCTTCGGAGGTAACAACAAAGTTTAGGGCACCCATTGAATGAGGTCTTAGGTAGTATTGGCCCGTCAAGAGGTTCATCCTTGCATGGAATAGAGTAGGAACATCAACACTTTAAGGTCTTGCCTGTTGAGAGTTAAAAGGTAGGTGGAGTAAAGCTGGGAGATGGCCTACTAACTAGCATTGATGGGGACTGGGTGTGTGATTGCGGGGGTGGTGTACTAATGATCTAGTAACTAAATTAACCAGACCTGAATGGATGCTATAGATGGGCTAATGTTCGCCACTTTTCTACTAATAAGTTTAATAGTTTGTTCACAAGATTCGGCTATATATCAATGGTGCCAAAAACTTGTTCACGTAAAGTATAGGTGTTGTCAGTACCTCTTATCAAATAAAAAAATGATGATAACTACAAGTATACAATTGCAATGTAGTTTTAAAAGATATCGATCCCATAGGGAAGGACTAGTTCTAAAGATCAAATAGGGAAGTAGAATAAAAAGAAAATAAATAAAATAATGTACAGTTTAGTAAAGGAGGATTGGAATGATGGATGAATAGACAAATGTATGAAAAGTTAGAATAGATAAAAAATATATATATTTTCCCTATGAACAAGTATAGCAAAGAAAATATGTAAAATCATCGAAGTTATTATGTTCACTAGATTAATTTCACAAACTCAGTTCTAGACACTCAGATATTCAATTATTCACTGCAGAGCAACACATGAAATGACTTTTCTAAATCTAGTGTAAACGAATTAAGATAATTATATAAACCTGGACAACGTCAATACTATGCTTAGTACGGGTCGCTCTCACATAGCCATATTTAGCAAGTTACCATTCCAAAAATGGTGGCTCACTAAACAACATTATATCATAGATCCAGTGATTATAGACGATATTGTTAACCCCGAAACTACTCTTAAAATTAACTCCAATGCACATAACTTAATTAATATAAGAGACTCAACACGAAATACACATTATGACACATAGACATATCATAAACTAAAGTTGTAAGGTATGCAAGTGAAAGCTAAAGTTGATCAAACCATATCCACTCTTTAATGGGAGTCGTCAATTCCTACGTCTGCTTTGAATTTGGTCTTGGCCCGTACAGAACCTCCGCTAGGATGCTATTCTTTGTGAATATCGAACAAACAAATGTTGAAGAACAAAAACCTTTATTAATAAGTGCTTTGCAATTACACTCATACAACAAACTCTCAAATATGTAGAGAAATCAAGTGATCAAATATGGATTCAAATCACTTATACATTTTCTCACTAACACTTAGTGAAATCTAGACATTTTTACTCTTTATCTATGCATACACATGCACTGTAACACACACATAATCGCTCACAATCCATGCCCACCTTGATGCATGAAATTTGTGAAGTGTGGAGCCCTATTTATAAAGTTCGAAGTGTTGCGTCTATCCAAACAAAGGGTTGTGTCCATTGGTGAATGATTGCATCTCTTCATTGTGTTTGGTTGAGAAGCTTTGATATAATCCATAATGGATAGGCACCTTTTCATGATTGGTTGACTCCTGATAAGTGTCTTTTCATTGGTAGTTGATGGCGGTTGATCATGCTTATCTAGCAGTTGTTAGTTAAGAAGATAATATCAGAAAACCATCCAAGTCACGACCGCGATACACATGTCGCGACCGTGAATCATTGATTGGTAGACTTCTATTTCTGAAGTAAATAATTCATGACCGTGAATGATTGTCGTGACCGTGAATTAAGTTTAACTCAGAAATCTTCTTGTAATTTCACTGATCTTCGATAGCTTCGATCCTAAGCCAAATCTTTAAGTTCCATGCATCTTTTTGCACCTTTTTCACTCTTTTTTTTATAGAATATCACTTTAGATCATTTTACTCCCAAGAATTACCTAGTATATGCATTTGCATAAAAAACAACTACACACCATGTGAAATCTTTTATATGAAGTATAAAAATGACTAAAACTATAGTGTTTATTGTATAAAATTAATGTGATAATAAGTGTAATTATACACTTATCAGCTACCCTAGCTAGCCCAGACTGATCACCTCTAGAGCTCTACCCCACTTGGAATGGTTTGAACTGTGATAGACTATTCCCGGTGTTAAATTGAAACACATTGCTTGAAGGGCTATTTAGAGAGGATAATGGCTTCGTCGCTCGAGGATGGCTATTAGTAGGGGGTTGAGCATTTTCACCGATTTTCGAGTATGAAAACTTATCCGAGTTCCAATCTTCCATCTACCTTGGGCAAGTGTGGTGCTAGATGGCCTGGAAAAATTTCTCACTACTAACAAAGACCTCTAGAGCATTTGCAATCTCTCAACTGATATTCTATTGCAGCCCTTGAGTTTGCATGAATGGTCCCTCTTGAGTGAATTGGCCCCTAGTTGTGTTGCCGTCTTAAGAGTTAGTAATTTTGAAGAACTAAGCTTTGTCTTAAACCTGAACCTGATCTGGAACCTAGATCTCTGCTGGAATTAGTGTATGGGACACCCTCCTATTAGGGTGGAATGCTTCCCTGCCTAGCCACGATGAGAGAAACTCGGACAAGGTGTTGATCTTTCCTCCTCCAAACCATTGCACAAGTTCACAAAATGGTGATCAGATCATGCATGTTAGATGTATGATTAATGATCATGCATGTAATGGGGGTGATTATGAAATAATCATAGTCAGTGAGTTTTGACTTTCAGGGTAAAGGTGGTGTTAGTGTGACATCCAGGCCTTGTTACATGGTAAAACGCCCATAGCGTAGGTGATTTTCAATATTACCCATGCGGTGATAGGCTCGGGTCTTGAAAATTTACAACCATGAGTCTTTATAGGGGTTGCGAGGAATTGGGTAAACAGTGTGTTATACCCTTCTTCTTACGGTATGTGGGGTGATGGGTATGTTGCCCCATTTGGGCAAAGGTTCAGGTATCCTTTAGAAAACTCTATGTTGTGGTCCTAATCCTAGGTGATGCTATCTTGGCGTGTCGTCTAAAACTAGGTGGTTGGTCTTAGTGCAATACTGGGTATAGCTTAGCATGAAATGTATGTGTGCATATTAGTGTCTGCATAAAGATCATGGTTAGCATGATGATATACGTAAAGACATACTCGTTTGATGCATGATGCAGATATGAGCATATAGCACATAGGACACAACATATCTCATCCAACCGTATAGCAACAAGTGATCCACTCGCTAAGTACTCTTGGTTGCTAAGGGCTCGCAAAGGATACTTTCGCAAGCTTCTCGGTAAAACAGGGTGCCCTAACCTTTATAGCTAATCTGTCTAATGTATATGCTTTGTGGAATATCAAATTCATGGAAAGTGGTTTGAATAAAATAATGACTTTTCACAAACTCATAAAAAATCTTCCAAACTTTTAAGTTTAAAAGAAAGAAGAAATCTCCAGCGGAGTCGTACTGTGAGTGGATGACAATCTACCCATGCGGTCGCCACTAGAAGTCAGCCCCGTGAGATGGGGCGTGGGAATTTCGAAAAGTGTGTTATGGTTTTGGAAAGAATTCCAAAGACTCAAGGCCTAAACCTCTAGCCTACATTATACAGAGTCGCCACCCTGATCAGCGCTTCTGGGAAATTTGGTACAACCTAGATCCGTTAAGCCTAAACAATACCCTAGTATAGAGATTCGAGTCCGGATGAGTTACTTATTTCATCGTTGTTTAAGTCATATTAGACAAGTGGCTACCATATTCCAATATTGTGATATCCCTTTCTAAATCATTTTTTAGTTATATTTTAGCATGCATACGGAAGGCAATAAATAAGTGCGGAAAGTAAACACATAGGAGAGTAAATGCGCCTAGTCTAGGGGGGATTATTTACTCATTTGGGGATTTATAATACAAATGACCTAAAATACATGAGATCTAGGTAAATGAATACATTCACATCCTATTATACAAACAATCTAAAAAATACATAATTTTTATTGAAATGTGATACCCGAAGGAAAATAAACCATAACATACATCTAACCTAATCTACCTACATTTACAAAGGTTATAATGAGACAATTTTACATCATGAATATGTATAAGTGTACCAAGTATGCTCAATTTCAATATTTAATGGACCTGTGTGGTCAATTTAAAAGTTCCAATAGGCTCTTTGTTCTTGTTGTATAAAATGATTTGTTTTATGTACATATATGTTGCTCATTTTATTAGTGAAAATGCCGTATGTGAATTTTGTTGGGTCAGTTATTCGAGAACTGAGGTTCCCTTCATGGGGTGACCTAAAAAAATTTAGAAACATAAATCTAGGTTAAACATACATGACATAGCTATTATTTGGGTTAACAACGGTAACAATGTCATTTATATCATTACCGACTTCCCCGTGAAGGGCGATATTGATATGGATGATCTGAAGCAGTTTCATTGCCACTCCAAACCTTAATCCACATATTAACACTTCAAAAATTCATATATAAATTTTAAATGGGATCTATTTGCGTGTTATTTACCGCAAATGATGCATTTCCAAGTTCGCAGAGGTTTCGGCGGGTCGTTTCGTGCTCAAACGGAGCGAAACGAAGCAAATACACAATTCTTCCAAGGCGAGGTTCGTATGGAAATTGGTAAGGTCAGCACCAACATTTTCCTAATGCCAACACTGAATTCATTAATATCGGTACTGACATTGATGGTCCAGACCTGTAGAAAAGCAACGAAAAATAGCAAAAAACAACAAAGACAAAGGCCGAAACTTACGAAGATCGTAACTTTCACTACGGTTATTGGATTCAAATTATTCTCATCATTCCAGAAATCTCATGATGTATTTAACATATAAAAAGTGATGAAATCAAGTTTTAAAAATAGTTTTATACAGAAAAATATCAAATAGTCCACATTGTCCAAAACCTAGAATCGTAATTTTACGTAACTTCGAAAAATCATAACTTTATTTATACTTATCTATTTTAAGTTATCTTTATTATTCCGTAAATCTCATGATATAAGGAATCTAATAAAAATAAATGAATATACAAGAAAATCTTCATCAAACCCAGTATTGGAAAGAATAACATTCTACCCAAAAAACCAAAACAAATTGGTACAAAACTTTGAAAATTCATAACTTTTGATATACTTGTCTGTTTTTAGCGATATTTATCATTTCAGAAATTTCATGATGTTTAGATTATTTTGATGTAAATAAAAGTATAAAATCTATTGGATATAAAATATGAAATTACGAAACAGTTTGATACACGAAAATAAAGATAATCGAAAACATATAACGAAACAAACAAGCATGTAATGAAAGCCCAGACTCTAGGAACTCAGAGGCTTACCTTGTAGTCATGGATCCATTTCTTAAAGGTTCATGAAGTCCTACAAGAAGCTCTCCTTGTTTCTTTTTGTTGGTTGGCTGGTTTGATGTCAAAAATCCTTTTAATATAGTTTCCATTCCACTATGAATCAAAGGGAAATGTCCCAAATGGTGTAGTAACCAAACAATAGATGAAAGATAGTGGTAATCCTAGCTTTGAACCCCTGAGATTATTTTCCAAAGCCAAGTCCTCAAGAACTCAAATTTCTCATAAGATGCATAAAAATGAACTTGAAGAAAATTTTTCTTCTAAACCTCAAGTTTGCTTAGCTTTCTTCTAAACCTCAAGCTTGCTTAATATGTGACTAAACTTCAAGATTGCTTAAAAGATGAATAAATGAACTCAAGAGACCCAAGTTCATGCCATTTGCATGAACTTCAACTAGACTACCCGAAATCCCAAGTAGTTGGATGTTTTAGACTTGATTTTTCTCTCAAGAACACAAGTTTTTTGCTCTCAAACTCAAGTTTTTTTTGCCTTTTTATGGAACTCCCTCTCTTGTACCATATGTGCATGAAAATCTCTTCCTCCTTCCCCTTTATTTGCTACCTTTTCTTTGTTTATATAAGCTCCCCTCAATCAAAAGTAAAAAAGCCTACTCCTTAGCCTTTTTAACCTTTCCCTTTTTCTTCTCCACTCTTGTCCCCTCCATCATTATGGAGGACCCTTTCTAGCCACCCTATAGTATAAGGAGTGTGGCTTATGTCAACCTAAGGTTTATGGGGCCTAAAGAGACTATGTGTTCAATTATTCCCGAAATTCTACAATTCTGCTGCTGCTGACTCAGCAACGTCGGTATCGATGTTGCAATGATGACATCGATATCGGTGTCGATGTTGGCTTTTGGGCCTGATTTAGGCCCAAATTGGGCTCGGTGACTACTGACGTGGCAATGCCAATACTGATGTTATCATATCGGTATGGGCATTAGGCCTAACTTTGGTGAACCCTAAATGATCTAATATCACAAGGGTGGCCTAAGGCTTGCAAGAAACAAAGAATGCTTCTCCTAATGACCTCCGAGACCTTGTCAAGGTGGAAGACTAGCAAAGGAAAATAAATTACAGCCTCATCATCGAACTCGCGAGTGATGATCAAAATCCCGTGCTCACACTCGGCCTGACATCTCACATGCGTTGATCGTCATGAGTAGATTACAATATGATCCAGGTGAGAAGCACTAGATGGCTATTAAAACTATACTCAAGAACTTACAAAGGACTAATGATATATTTTTGGTTCATGGAAAAAGTGATCTCTCTGTGAAGGGATACACTAACGAGAGTTTTTAGTCTAACAAGGATGATTACAAGTCCTAGTCAGGTTATGTGTTTATGTTGAATGGAGGGGCAGTTATTTGGAAAATTTTTGAACAGGATAGGACTCCTGATTCAACCATTGAATTTGAGTATATAGCTGCTTCTGAAGCAACTAAGCAAGCTGTCTATGTAAGGGATTTATTGGTGAGATAGAACGGATATAAGCTTAGAATAATCCCAACGTATCAAAACCTAGCAGATGGGTTAACGAAGCCATTAACTCAAGTTAAGCATGACAAGCATGTTAACAAGTATGGCATGAAGTATATGGGAAATTGTCTCTAGTGCAAGTGGGAGATTGTTAGTCATGATGTATGACCTAAAGGAAATTAGCTCGAAATATCTTTATTGGTTATAATGTACAAACAGTTTCAGATTATTGTTAATAAAGGTATCTTTGTTATTTATCGATGATTATTTAAATTATGTATCTCTCTGGTAATATACATACATACATACATATATAT
>CATIWQ010535020.1:0-12914 GCA_949673415.1 Euphorbia schlechtendalii
TAATGCATTAGCAATTATATCTATATTTTAAGAAATAATGGACATTGATTATAGGAAGTTAGAGAAGGACATGAATTTCAACCACCTGACGTGATAATAGATAAATAATGAACTTCGAAATGGAAAATTTAATCGTTGGTTATCAAATTTGATTTATATGATTAGCTTGATATTTAGGCTTTTCGAGAAGTCATCACTCATCACACATCAATGGATGATAACTAAAGAACAGAGTATGTATGTTGATTAAAGCAATTGTTTGCAATTTGGTGGATCCTGCAGTTAGGCATATTAGTCTTCACATCAGATATATTTTTATAATAGAGGTGTGAATCAACTAATCAAGTATAGATATTGGTGCTTTACTGCTTTTGAGTTTCTTTTATATGTCTTAGAATCTTTTATTCAAGTAACTATGTGATTGCTTGCATTATTTTTATAATAGTTGGTCTTCCATATAATATCATTAACATGAAATAGCTTGTGTTAAATAGACCACTTGGTTACTTACCACATCATCATTTCTTTTTGCTTTTATTTTAATGTTGTATTGGATAAGTTCATCCTACGGTTCACTTCCCCATGCTATCTTTTGCAAACACTTAATTTGATATTACGTTAAGTTCTATACTTTTTTCAAATTGATGCAAACAATCCATAAAAAAGTTACGCTCAAGGTACTATTTGCATATCTTATGTTGTTTTACTAATAATTGGCAGGTATCTTGTGCTTTGATGTTCAATCTTCAGCAAAATGACTTCCCAGTGGACACACATGTAAGCATTTTATTTCTCCTATACGTTTAACTTTTTACACTACAATATTTTAATAGATGAATTTAAATTTATTACGTGTATAAAAATATACTCAAAGTTTTGAAATTGCAAAGACAATGGGGTGGGTACCTGAAGTGGCAGACAACTGATGATATAAATTAACAATATTCTTTTTACCAGCCTTTTTTGGTCCTTTTCCACTCCTATAAAGGAGAAAGCACTATATTTTTTATGTAAAAGATTTTGGTACATTTTCTCAGCATATGCATTAGTAAAGTGGAAAGTAAGTCAGAATTCAATAGTCCAATAGATTTAGTTTCATCCACTTCAGAAGGCAATAAAGGCTTGTTGTGCAATTATCAAGCGCATAAGTTTTTGTTGATAATTGAATATAATACTACTAGTGGCCTAAGTCTACAGTTAGCTCTAAATATATGTCCATGTGGATAAAATATTGTATTTTACATTATATAATATGATATGGTTTGCATGCAATGGATATGCTTATATAACAATCCGCTTATATTTTTTTCCTTTTTCATGATAACTTGCTGTATTATGTAGACTCTCTTGCATGAAAAAAATGCTCAAGTGATGACATAAATTTGCCAAGAGTGGTTAAGTGTCCATAGATTGGATTATTATCTTATTATTAGTGTTTATACAACAATGATCATTATTGTCATGTGACGCACATCTACTATATGATGAATTTCTATATCTGATATGTTGTCATTCAATGATCATTTTTCACAATTTAAGATTTGAAAGTTCTCTCCAATTATCATTATACCTCATGTATAGTACGTCAAATATTGAAACATAGAAAATAACAAGATACCTTATGGTTATTTGGAATCAACATTTTGAAAGGAATTCGATTCATTTTATGTAAAGGATTTATATATTTTCTACTATAAAGAACTGAATTGAATTCCTTAAAAAATGTGGGCTCCAAACACTCACTTAATCTTCGTATTTATGGGAAACTTGAGTGAATAATTATTGTGAAAAGCCATTTTGTTGCCTTCTTTGGTGTGCTGCTTTAATAGGTATTTAGGGCGAGAGTGTGAAAATTCATATCTAGTAATCCACATGGAGGGAAGGGAGATTAATGAGATGATTTAGCTTAAAGGTGAACCCACATACTGAAAGGCTGAAGGGATCTTCAGGAGGTAAATCAAACTAAAAAGTAATCTTTTATTGGTTTTGAAATTTTGCTGTTGATTGAAAGTTAGTTTGGTGTGTGATTGTTACATTTGGGGCTTTTACTTCATGAATTGTTATTGCTGCTGTTATAAATAATTTGTTTGAGATTTAGTTTCAATTGTTTAGGAATTTCAAATTGGTGCTATGAGTCTTCTACATATGCATGTGTATGCTAAACTTTAAATTTCTATCATATATTCTTCATGATTAGTGAAAACATGTGTCCGGTACTCTAGTTGAACAAGCACGTAGCTATGATACACTGATTACATAGATCCTAGTGCTGATGATAAATGATGACTGATTTAGGTTGTGTGAAGATGTATTTAAGGTAAACACTTCTTTGTTTATTATATTTATATATGTGGGTGCTCTTGTGTTTGTTGTATTCTATCCTTTGTCTGATTCTGTTAGTAATTTGATGGAGTCTTTAAGCTGATTTAGGAGGGAAAATACCCTATTAAACAAACATGTTTGTAACTAAATGTATTTTTACTTTGCATTTGTTCTTACTTCCTTTTTTCCATTTTCCACTAATGCTTTAACTTTTTAGTGTACTTTTTTTTGAGTTTTATACAGTTTTTCCTAGTTCATGTACTTTGCTATATCCTTTTTTTTATTCTTGAACTCAAGAAAAGACAAGTCATGGGCTACTTTTAGTCTATTTGACAATGTTTGCTTAAGGTAGAATAATAAGTTATTAATTCAAATTCTGCTCATACATTTTTTATAGGTGCAAGCTCATGGATCTAATGCAATGGTTTATGATCATTTGTGAGATACCCTTAACTTCTTTGGTTGCATTTCTATGAACACCAGCTCGGTTTTGTGAAGTCAGTAGCCATTCTGTAAATTATAAACATATAAACTTTTAGTAGCTTTATTTTTAGTTTGTATAGTATTATGTATTTTTAATTCTCGTTTGAATTTGTATACAATTAAACATTATGAATTATATAAAAAAATGAATTTTAATTTTTTGAATTATGACATCAATTAGGTGTTTCACAAATGTATTGCGATAAGTGCAAAACGTGTTTCAAATGCGACAGAAGTGTTTTTCAAAAAGTGATGCGAAAACTAGACATGGTGTTGCAAATATGCTAAAAGTGTAAAAAGAAAAGTGTTGCGAAACAAAAGTGTTACGAAAAAAACTAACGGACGTTAACATTGACAGTGAAGGGTATTTTTTACAACACAATAGAAAGCGTTGCAAGTACTAAAAAAGTGTTGTGAAAAGTCACTTGTCGCAACACATTTCTTAGTGTTGCGAAAAAAAGAAAGTGTGTTGCGAAAACGACTTTTTGCAAGGGAAGCATCAACAATGACTTTTTTCATAGAAAAGTGATGCGACAAGTGCTTTCGCAACACTTTTAGCACTTTAGGAAACATTTTTTTGTTGTTGCGAAAGGCCATCTATGTCGTAGTGTCTATATGCCCTGTTGTTAGTTTGGTAACCCAAAAAGATGCATTCATCAGCCTCCAGATCAAACTTATCTAGCTGCTCCTTGGTATTTAGAATGAAATACCTACATCCAAAGTATCTGAGATTACCAATCTTAGGCTTACTCCCTCGCTAAAGCTCATAGGGTGTTGTCTCCAATGTTTGGGTGAATTAAAACCCAATTAAGGATATAACAGATTATGTTAACAACTTCTCCATAAAAGTACTTTGGTAGATTGTTATCATTCAACATAGATCGAGCCATCTCAACTATGGTTTCATTCTTCTTTTCGACAACCCCATATTGTTGAGGCTTATAAGCAGTAGAAAAGTTGTGGTTAATTCCATGCGCTGAACAAAAATATTTAAAATGGAAATTCTTGAATTCATGTCCATGATCACTCCAGATTCTACAGATTTTAGTTCCTAGATCATTAACAATCTAGTTACTGAGTTTAACAAAAGACTGAAAGGTTTCACCTTTACTACACAACAATACTACCCATGTGAATCTCGTGAAGTCATCCACAACCACCAAGGAAAATCTCTTTCCACCCATGCTCATAGGTTGAACATGACCCAAAAGATCCAGGTGGAGGAGATCCAATGGTCTCTTAGTTACTACGTTGTTAATTGATCTAAATGACTTTCTAACCTTCTTACCAAGTAGACAAGCTAAGCAAAGTCTATCTTTCTTGAAGTTGATACTGGGTAAACCCACAACTAGTTGCTTTTTAGCTAGTTTGGATAGAATGTTCATATTTATATGACCCAACCTTTTATGACAAAGCCATGAACTATCCTCATTAGATACAAGACAAACATTAGTGGAGCCAGGGATAAATCAATCATATAAATATTATTGATTATAGGAGAAAAGAGAACAGTAGAATCAGACTTACAGTCAATAACTAAGTGTTGAACCAAAGTTAATAGTACCTCACAGTACTTAAAATGTTTTGGAAATAACTAACTGACTAGGATAGTGAAATTAATTGAAAACTAAGTATACTCTTAACTAATGAAGTTTACTTAAGTTTGTTTAAGGGAAAACAACTCAATTTACTGAGTAATTAATTAAGTTATGGCTTAGAGTAAGAAAAGCTGAGTATTACATAGTTTATAAGATAAAGCTAACTCAGCTGTGCTGAGTTAGCTTTATCATAATAAAAGTTGTATTCTTTGACACTTAGAGAAATATTTGACATTTGTGCAACTAACGGTTTTCCATGAGAAACAAAATATACTTTGATGCTTTTCAGGAGATAAACTGCTAAAATTAAAGAAGATATTCCAGTGGTCCTCACAAGATAAAAGGTGTCACTACAGAATGTTGGAGATTCCTGACTCAAGTCCAAGATAAAAGGAATCCTCTTACATGCACCATTTCTCAATGTCTCCGTGCAACTTTGCAATGTCAGCAAGTCAACCATTCACAGAATTCCATGTTGCATTTTGTACGCCTCTCTACCAGAATAGATTGCTTGAAGACAAACGAGTTTTTGACAACGGATTAATATCGCGTTTTAAAAAATCTCTATATTTAAACATTCTGGAATTTGTCTCCAACGGGAAAATACGAAAGATTTGAAGAGAAGAGATATTGAAGAACTGTCAGGATGAGAAGTTTGCAATGGCTAATTCCAAGACCTTTAACTATAAATAGAAGACTGGAGAAAATGATAAAACTTGCTAAATCACCTCGAATTTCTTCTAAGAGCCGAATCTTTGTTCAATTACTCCCAGCTTCAAGAAATTCCAAATCAAGTCTATTTTAACACTTAAGATTTAACATTACAAAGGATTCAACATTCTATAAGTTGAATTCCTCTATTCGTAATTTCTTTTAAGAAATATGAGTGACGGTTTGGGAAGGGTACCAAAACTGTGTATTGAGTGGTAATTAGAAAGAAAGGTACTTTCTGTAATTGAGTCTACCCGCTGTAAAGGTTTCTCCGCCTAAGGAAGGAATGAAATCACTAGAGGATTAAAAGCTTGGAAGGTGATCCAGGGATTGGAGGTAGGCTAGGGGCCGAACCAGGATAAAATCTCAAGTGTTAAAGTTCTAACCTTACTTGTGCCTCTATCATGTTCTTCATTCATCATTCTATCTCTGTTATTCATCGTTTTGCTTGAAAAACTAATCCGTGCTGAGTAGAGTACTCAACAAGTGATTGAAGATAAATTGTGCCGCAAAATCTGAGCATTTTACAAGTTTTTATACATAGCTCAGCATGAAGCACTTAGCACACGCTTCTAAAAACTAATATTGGTAAACATTTTTTTAAAATCTAAAAAGTAATTAAGAACTGCATTCACCCCCCCCCTCTGTTGTGTAATTAAGCCATTTATGACCATCAAGTAATATCAAAGTAGTGCTTAACTTATTGACTAATTTTGTTTGAGTTAAAGATCCATAAATGGCTTATAACAGCTACAGTTCCGAGTCAAGATAGATAGTGCTCCTGAAGGAGGGAATGTCTATAACTAGGCCATCGTTATTCGAAGGTAATCATTAAACATTTTGGAAAAATCATATGAAAAATTTTATTCTATAACAAAGCATGCAAGCATGGCTCCCTATCGAGCTTGGCCCAGGAACTCCTACTATAGTTAGGAATGGGGTTGCAGTCATTCTAGAGGATTATGATGATACTAACTTGAGGCTTCTCAATGAGAATGCCACATTTATCAATTACTTACATTGTACGCTAGATCTTATTGAATTTAACAGGGTCTTGGGTTGGGAGATAGCATAGTTATCTGGAAGAAGCAAGGGGTTACCTATGAGGGGATTGAAAAGGTCAAGGAGTCCAAAATCAATCTCATGTTGAGAGAGTATGAGATAATCCAGATGGGTACGAACGAGGGTATTCAAGCAATGAACACCAGGTTCATTAACATCGTTGATGAATTGAAGAGGCTTGGCAAGGAATTCATCGAAGAGGAGCTGGTGAAGAAGATCCTCCTCACTCTTACCTTAGAGTGGGATGCTAGGAAGAGCATGATTGAGGAGGCTCATGATCTTAAGACCTACAACTATAATGAGCTAATGGGCACCTTGTTGACTTAGGAAATGAGCCTAAGGAAATATACAGATGACTCTAAAAGGAGTAAAGGCAAGGAGAGAGGACAAATCCATTATCTTGAAAGCTAATTCCTTCGAGGAATCCACAAGCTATGATTCTAAAGAGCAAATGGCCCTTCTGATTAGGCTTTGCAAACATTTCATGAAGAGGGATGGGAAGTTCAATAAGAAGAAGTTTCCTGCTAAAATCAAGTTAACTCAACACTAGCGAGGAGTTGAAGAAGGACTCAAAGAAGAATGAGGCACTTGCTACCACCTAGAGCGATTAAGAAGAATCTTCATCATCAGATGAAGAAGTAACTGATTCCACCAACCTCTACTTAATGGCTATTTAGAATGATAGAGGTGAAGGCTCATCATCTACTTTAAGTGGAAATCAAATCGCTACTGACTCTGAAGCTGAGCATAGCAAGGGAAAATCTCCTCAAGCTAAGGTACAATATAAAATCCCTTTGTTTATTGCAGAATTTGCTCAAGTTCACTTTGATGTTATGAAACTGACTAATAAGTCAGGAAATAACATCAAGGAGATAGTGAGGAAAAGTTAACATCAGGAAGACACTATCGCTTCCTTATCTCTTGATATCCGCTTTCTTCAAGAAAAAAATAAGTATTAAGAATGTAATGCCAACAAGCTCACTAAGTAAATAGATGAGTTGACTACTGAGATAACAACTTTGAAGAAGGAATGGGTTCTTCCTCCAGCCAATAGTCAAACTTTGAATAACCAAACTCGCAATTCTAAGAGGAAGAATTCCACTAAAAAGAAGAAAGCGAGCCAGCCCAAAACAAAAACTGCATGTGGTTTTTGTGGAAAAGCAGGACATGCTATAATTCTTTGTAGGCATAAAAATGGTTATTATGATGAGTACAACTAGAGCAACTTAAGCACTGGTAACGAAGGAGGACCCAACTTAAGAGCATGGGTACCTACGAAATCATAATTGTTTTACAAGTGAGCCTTAGATCTGTTGACGACTCTAAAATGTAGTATTTAGATAGCAGATGCTCAAGGCATATGACTGGAGATGAAAGTTAGTTCATCTCATTAGAGTGCAAAAGAAATGGAAGTGTCAGCTTTGGAGATAACCAAAAAGGTAAGATTGTGGGCTGCGGCATTGTTGGTGTCTCTCATTCAATTGAAGAGGTTTCTTTGGTCAAAGGACTTAAGTTCAACTTGGTTAGTGTAGCCTAGTTTTGTGACAAATGTAGAAAGGTTACATTCAACTTAGCAGGTTGCTCAGTCATTGACTATAAGACTGATTCTACTATTCTCTTTACTCCTAGAATCAATAATGTTTATATGATTGATTTATCCCCTATCTCCACTAATGTGTGTTTTGAATATAAGGAGGATAATTCGTAGCTTTTTCACAGAAGGTTGGGTCATATAAATATGAACATTCTGTCTAAACTGGCCAAAAAGTAATTAGTTGTGGGTTTACCTTGTATCAGCTTCGAGAAGGATGAACTATGCTCAGCTTGCCAACTAGGTTAGTAGGTTAAGAAATCATTTAGGTCAATAAATCACATAGTAACTACGTGACCATTGGAGCTCCTCCACCTGGATCTTTTTTGGCCTAGTTCATCCCATGAGCTTAGGTGGAAAGAGATTTTCACTGGTGGTTGTGGATGACTTCACAAGATTCACTTGGGTTGTCTTACTGAGTAGCAAATACGACACATATAAATCTTTTATCAAGCTCGATAATCGGAATATGAACTAAATAGGAACTAAAATTAGTAGAATCCGAAGTGATCACAGATGTGAATTCAAGAACTTTCAATTTAAAGAATTCTATTCAGCGCAGCATTGACCACAACTTCACTTATTCTTATACTCCTCAACAAAATGGGGTTGTAGAAAGGAAGAATAGAACCATAGTTGAAATGGCTTGATCCATGTTGAGTGATAACAATATACCAAAGTACTTTTTGGGAGAAGCTGTTAACATAGCTTGTAACATCTTGAATCGGTTCTTAATTTGCCCAATTCTGGAGAAAACACCCTATGAGCTTTCGCGAGGGCGCAAGCCTAAGATTGGTCATCTTAGATCATTTGGTTGTAGGTGCTTTGTTCTTAACACCAAGGAGCACTTAGGTAAGTTTGATCCTAATCCTGATGAAGGTATCTTTCTGGGATACTCGACTAACAACAAGGCATATGAAATAAATGTCAAGCAAACCAGCCTATTAGAGAAGTCTATTCATTTTGAATTCGATGAAACTAACAATGTAGATAGACGTCCATCTGATGAAGATGAAAGAGTAGCCTAGCAAGTAAATCCACTCAATATGCCACTCTTTGTGGTGCCCAACCCAACACAAGAACTTTAAGTTGAGGAAGTCAAAGAAGATGATGATCTCTCTATCAAATTCAATGATGGCGAAGATCAACCTACACCTAAAAAACTCATTAAAGATCCTCTAACTACTGATCCAAGTCTACCAAGGGAGATTAGGATGCATCACAACCATCTGGTTGACAGTATAGTTGATGATGTTCATAATCTAGTTTTGATGCGAGGTCATCTTAGCAGGATGATGAGTTATCCAACTTTCATCTCATTGATTAAACCCAAGAAGTTTGAAGATGCAGAAGGAGATTATTATTGGATGATCTTAATGCAAGAGGAGCTGGATCAATTCAAGAGCAAAGATGTTTGGGATCTAGTTCCTTAGCCTAAAGGGAAATCAATTATCAGCACTAAATGGGTTTTCAAGAACAAGCTTGATGAAGATGGCTATGTTGTCAAGAATAAGGCAAGGCTTGTTACACAAGGTTAAAATCAGTAAGAAGGAATTGATTATGATGAGACTTATGCTCTTATAGCCTGGCTTGAAGCTATTCGAATCCTGTGTGCTTTTGCATCCCATATGAACTTCAAATTATTTCAAATGGATGTTAAAAGTGCATTCCTTAATGGATTTATTCAAGAAGAAGTTTATGTCTGCCAGCCTCCAAGCTTTGAAGATTCGAAGAATCCAGAGCATTTCTTCAAACTGAAGAAAGTTCTCTACGAATTGAAGCAAGCTCCAAGAACTTGGTATGAGAGGCTAGCTAATTTTCTTATCAACAAAGTCTATGAAAGAGGAAAAGCAAATACAACTCTGTTTATCCGATGAAAGAAAGGAGATGTGTTGTTTGTCCAAATTTATGTAGATGATATCATATTTGGAGCAATTGATGAGAAGGTGTGCATGGAGTTCAACAAGTAGATGAAAAGCGAGTTCAAAATGTCAATGATGGGAGAGCTCAACTTTTTTCTTGGTCTTCAAATCAAACAGACTGAAGATGGAATCTTTATCAGTCAAGCAAAGTATGCCAAAGAAGTCTTGAAGAAGTTTGACATGGAGCATTCAAAGATAATATCCGCTACCATGGCCATGATACTATCTTAAGTAAAGAAGAAGCTGGAAAACCTGTAGACAACAAATTCTATAAAGGAATCATAAGCTCTCTTCTTTATCTTATAGCTAGTAAACTTGACATAAAGTATGTTATATGCTACTATGCTTGTTATGAAGCTGACCCTGAGAATCACATCTAGAAACTATATAGAGGATTCTCAGATACTTGAAAGGCTCTATTGAAGTAGGTTTGTGGTATCCTAACAGCTCAGATTTCACTCCAGGAGGACTTACAGATGCTGACTTTGGCAGAGACAAACTCATCAAGAAAAGCACTAGAGGAGGATGTCATTTCCTTGGAGAATGCTTAATCTCATGGTACAATAAGAAGCAAACTTCTATTGCGCTGAGTATAATGAAAGCTGAGTACATGGTAGCAAGAAGTTGTGTAGCATAACTGCTGTGGATCAAGCAGCAACTGGAATACTATGGTATAAAGTCAAACTATCTCGAAGTTATGTGTGATAACAAGAGCGTAGTTGACCTATTAAAGAATCCAATTCATCATGGTAAGATGAAGCATGTTAACATTAGACATCGCTTCATTAGAGATCATGTGCTAAGGGGAGATGTCAAACTAGAGTATGTTCCTTAAGACGAAAAATGAGCTGACATATTCACCAAACCATTGCCAAAGGATCAGTTCAATGTCCTAAGGAAGCTTATTGGTATGGAGAACCCCATGTGAAGAAGAAGAAGTAAGAAATTTAGCTAAGTGTTGAAGAGCGAGCCTTATTTCAGCAAAAGATATAACATTGTCTAACTCCGTCTAAATTTTAAACTAACAATGTGAGATTCAATTTCATGGTTAAAATCAAAAGCCTGCTATTTCAAAAGACATGCTTTTGAATTGGAACTATTTTTTGCAAAACTCACCATTTTACTAAGGCGATTAATCAAGTGTATATCTCAACGTTAATCTTCATCATGAGCTGAGGAAGCACCATGCATCTTTGAATGTTAAAGTTGTCTATAAAAGCTGAAGGAGTTGAAGAGAGAGGATACTTGCTGTCATGAATTCTAATCGTTTCAGATTAAAGAACCCTAATCCTTTTCTCTCAAAAATCCTTTTTCTCTCTCAAATGGCGATAAAACTACCTTCAGACTTCAATTCACCTCCAAAAGAATTCTCATTATGAATGCTGAAGTAAAGATGTAGAAAATCACCTTTCCTGAAGGAACTCTATTAGGTGGATTGGTCATCCAACTTGGATTTTGGCTCGATTTATAGTGTTGACTATCAGAGCCTTCTCAGATTTCGCATCATACACAAAATCAAGCAGCTGAATTTGAGCCAATTTCTGCAGTTGGAGGGACCGGCCATAACAGGTCTTGTTAGGGCTTTCTACTCAAACCTCTATATAATCCAAGGCTTCAACAATTTCTTATTAGTATAGATTAATGGAAACTCCTACTTGATTTGCTCAAGGCTGATCATGAGCATCCTCAACATACCTCACAAAGGTACTCAGCTCAAAAAGACTAAAGATGAAGATGCCATTATCATTCTTGAAGATTGGAAACTCCCAACCAGCTATGTATCAAGGGAGATTGCTGCTTCTAGGATGAGCTGGATAGCTAGAGCTTGCTAGGAGATGGTGGTTGATAAGTGTATAATTACACTTATTATAATGAAATTTTCAATCATAAAACAATATGATTTAGTTTCATTTTATACTTCATAAAAAAGATTTCACATGGTATGTAGTTGTTTTTTATGCAAATGATGAAACTAGGTAAATCTTGGGAGTAAAATGATCAAAAGTGGAATTCTATGTAAAAAGAGTGAAAAAGGTGCAAAAAGATGCATGGAATACAAGGATTTGGCTTATGATCGAAGCTATCAAAGATTGGCAACGTTGTGAAGAAGGAACATGAGGAAAAAGACATGTCACGATGGTGACATGATAAGTGTATAATTACACTTATTATCACATTAATTTTATACAATAAACACTATAGTTTTAGTCATTTTTATACTTCATATAAAAGATTTCACGTGGTATGTAGTTGTTTTTTTACGCAAATGCAGATACTAGGTAAATCTTGGGAGTAAAATAAGCTAAAGTAGAATTCTATAAAAAAAGAGTGAAAAAGGTGCAAAACAATGCGTGGAACTTAAAGATTTGGCTTAGGATCGAAGCTGTCGAAGATCGGTGAAGTTACAAGAAGAATTCTGAGTAAAACTCAATTCACAGTCGATATAATCATTCACGATCGTGACTTGTTTACTTCAAAAATAGAAGATTGTCAATCAAAGATTCATGGTCACGACATGTATATCACGGTCGTGACATGGATGGTTTTCTGGTATTATCTTTTTAACTAACAACTGCTAAATAAGCATGATCAACCACCATTAACTGCCATCAACTACCAATGAACAGACACCTATCAGGAGTCAAACAATCATGAAAAGGTTCTTATCCATTGTGGATTATATCAAGGCTTCTCAACCAATCACAATGAAGAGATGCAATCTTTCACCAATGGACACAACCCTTCATTTAGATAGATGCAACCCTTCAAACTCTATAAATAAGGCTCCATTCCATCATAATTTTGTGCATGGTAGAAGTGGATTAGAGTGCATAAAGTGAAAGAGTCACATATAGTGTGTGTAGATAGAGTCGCTACGTTCTTAAGTGTTAGCGAGAAAATGTTTAAGTGATTCGAAACCTTGTTTCGATCACTAGATTTCTCTATATTCTCAAGCGATTGTTGTATAAGTGTACTTGCAAATCACTTATCAATAAAAGTTTTCGTTCTTTAATATTTGTTTGTTTGATATTCACAAAGAATAGCATCCTAGCAGAGGTTCTATACGGGCCAAGACCAAATTCAAACAAGACGCAGGAATTGCGGGAATTAATGACTCCCATTATAGAGTGGATACGATTTGATCAACTTTAGCTTTCACTTGCATACCTTACAACTTTGCTTTGCTTTCTACTTATACTTTCAATTTCAAAGTTTATGATATAT
>CATIWQ010535032.1:0-19437 GCA_949673415.1 Euphorbia schlechtendalii
ATCCAAAAATATTTTATTTTCTTTATTCCATTTTTCTTGTTGATCTTTAGAGCTAGTCCTTCCCTGTGGGATCGATATCTTTTAAAACTACATCGTAACTATATACTTGCAGTGGTCACCATTTTTCTATTTAGATAAGCAGTACTGGCAACACATGTTTGTATTTTGAACTTATATCTTATCGGTAGGAAAGTGAGAGATAAGGTATTTGGCTTCATTATTCAATAAAAAAAATCCTATGAGTTATTAGAGTCGAAACCTTGCGAACAAAACTCACAAAAGTTTCTTTTGAACATATAAAATTCAATTTCTTCTAATATCAATAAAGTCAAGAATCGCTCAAATTGGAGTAGTATAACATGAGAAAACATTAAAACAAAAATAGAGGTACAATCTGGAAATTTTCCAGCAAAACTGAAAATTTGAAATTAGTGTACACAAACCTCTTTTAATCTCTTCAATGGGTTTCTTCCACCTCTTTCCCTCTTCCACTATTAGTATTAGTTTCTTCTACAAAAACCATAATTTTCACAATCAAAATACTACTTGAATGGGCCTATAATACCTTAAATATGCTTAATCTACCATGAATTCTATTAATTTAACTTCAATTGTCTCAAAAATCACTTCCCTCTTACTATTCATCCAAAACTTAACACCTGATTTCTTCCTCTTCTAACCTTATTTTACATAAATTGATGATGATAAAAGGCTTAGAGATTAATTTCTAACAAGGATTCGATGTCGAAAAGAAGAAATCGAAAGTTTTTAAGATTATGGAATTTTGTGTAAAGAGGAAGAAGATGAAGAAGGAGAATGAAGAATAAATAAGGAGATGATAATACGCAGGAGAAGAAGAGATGTGGAAATATATATAAAACTATTTGATGTGAAATTACTATTATAACCTTAGTTCAATTATATTATATACTTATCACATTTTTTCGGTTAAACCGTCTTATAATCTCATAATTTAATTCCATAAAAGAATAATATGCACATATAATTATAGGCTCCCATGATAGCTTATATATATTCTTTCTTGAATGAATTATAATTATAGAAATTTTCGATCTCAAGTTATGTAGTTTCGGGTCAAAGTTTGACTGGCGGTCAAACTTCGCTCCTTTTGACTATTACCAAACTTTAACTTTTTCTTATCATTCCCTTAATATAGTAACAATAAGCCGATGTCAAAATTTAGAAATTTTGGGGTGTTATAGAACTTGAGTCCTTTGACCAGAGAAACCTCTTCGATTGAAAGAGAGACACCAACAGTACCACAACCCACAATCTTGCCTTTTTGGTTATCTCCGAAACTAGCACTTCCATTTCTTTTGCGCACCAATGAGATGAACTAACTTTTATCTCCTATCATATGCCTTAAGCATTCGCTATCCAAATACCGCATTCAAGAGTCATCTAGGGATCTAAAGCTCACTTGCAAAATAGTTATGTTTTCTTAGGTACCCATGCTTTCAAGCTGGGTCCTCGTTTGTTAGTAGTGCTTAAGTTATTCCAGTCATACTCATTATAATAACCATTTTATGCCTACAGAGTACTGTAGCATGCCCAGCTTTCCCACAAAAACCACATGTCATTTTTTCTTTGGGTGGCTCGCTTTCTTCTTTTTGGAGGAATTATTCCTCTTAGAATTGCAAGTTCGGTTATTCAAAGCTTGACTGTTGGCTGGAGGAGGAACCCATTCCTTCTTTAAAGCTGTTATCTTAGCAGTTAACTTATCTAATTGTTAGTGAGCTTATCGGCATGACAATCCTGATACTCAGGCTTTTTCTTTAAGAAAGTGGATATCAAGAGACAAGGAAGCAATAGTGTCTTCCTGATCTTCACTTCTCCTCACTAGCTCTTTGATGTTTTTACTTGACTTGTTAGTCAATTTCATGACATCAAAGAGTACCTGGGAGAACTCTTCTATTAACAAAGGGATTTCAGGATATACCTCAGTTTAAGGGGATTTCCCTTTGTGCACTTAGCTTTAGAGTCAGCAGCGGTTTGACTTCTACCTGAGGTAGATGCTAAGCCTACGCCCCTTTTATTCTCAATGGCCATCAAGCAAGTGCCTCATTCTTCTTAGCAAACCTCTTCTTGAATCTGTCCTTCTTGGTCTTTGGATTGCTTGAATAAATATGGCATTTCTCTCCACAACCAAAGCATTTGATATCTTTGCTGTGTTCCTTCTTGAGTCCTTCCTCAGCTCCTCGCCGGTGCTGAGTTAACTTGAATGTAGCGAGAAACTTCTTCTTGTTGAACTTCCAGTCATTCTTCATAAAGATTTCGAAACGCATAGTTAGAAGGGCCATTTGCTCATCAGAATCGCAGCTAGTGGATTCATCAGAGGAATCGACTTTCAGGATAATGGCTTTGCCCTCTTTTTCCTTGCCCCTACTCCTTTTGAAGTCATCAGTATATTTCCTCAGGGACATTTCCTGAGTCAGTAAGGTGCCTATAAGCTTATCATAGCTGTAGGTCTTAAGATCATGAGCTTCCTCGATCTCACTCTTCATAGCATCCCACTCTAAGGTAAAAATGCGAAGAATCTTCTTCACCAACTCTTCCTCGGTAAATTTATTTTCCAATCTCTTCAGTTCATTAATGATGTTAATGAACCTAATATTCATGGTTTGAATAACCTTTTTAGCACCCATCTTGAACATCCCATACTCTCTTAGCATGAGGTTAATCTTAGACTCCTTGACCTTGTCAATCCCCTTATAGGTAATCTTCAGCTTTTTCTAGATTTCCTATGTTGTCTCACAACCTTAGACCCTACTGAATTCAGTAAGATATAGTGCACAATGCAAGTAATTAATCACTGCGGCATTCTCATTGAGAAGCCTCAAATCAACATCATCATAGTCCTTTGAATCTACTTGTACACGTACCCCATTCTCCATAACGATGAGAATTCTAGGGCCAAGTTCGATAGTGAGCCATGCTTACATGCTTTGCGATTGTATGAAGTTTTTCATGCGATTTTTCCAAAATGTGTAGTGATTAGCATCGGACAACGGTAGCCTTGTTACAGACATTCCCCCCTTCAGGAGCACTGTCTATCTTGAGCCAAAACTGAAGTTGTTATAAGCCATTTATGGATCTTTAACTCAAAGACGATTAGTCTAAAAGTTGAGTACCTGCTCTGATACCACTTGTTGGATCTTAAACGACTTTAAAACAACAATGGAGGGGGGAGAATGCAGTTCTTGGTTACTTTTAATTGTTTATAAAAATCTTTTTAACCAAGTAGTTTTTAGATGTGTGTTGAGTGAACGATGCTGAGCGGGTCTAAGAACTTATAAATTGCTCAGCTTTGCTAGCACAGTTTATCTTCAACTGCATGATGAGTACTCTACTTAGCTCGTATTGGTTAAGCAAAATAATTAAAATAGAAAGAATGATGAATGAGATAAAAAAGCGATAAAGGCAAAAGAAAAAGTTAGAACTTTAACACCTGTGATTTTATCACGGTTCGGCCCCTAGCTTACCTCTAGTCCTCGAATTCCTTCCGAGCTTAAATCCACTAGTGATTCATTCCTTACTTAGGCGGAGAAGCATTTACAGCGGGTAGAAGCGATTACAAAATGTACCCTCCTTTCTAACTACCTCTCAAACTTAGTTTAGGTACCCTTCCTAAACTAACACTCAGATTTATTAAAAGAATTACGAATAGAGGAATTCAACTTATAGAATGTTGAATCCTTTACAAGGTAATAATCTTAAGTGATATTCTCTCTATTACAAATTGATTAATACAATAATTGTTTACTGATTGCTTGATTTGGAATTTCTTCAATATGGGAGAAAATGAATAGAGTTTTAGCTCTTTAAAGAAATTCGAGGTGATTCACCAAGTTTGAATGTCTACTCCAGCCTTCTATTTACAATTGAAAGTCTTGGAATTAGCCATTGTAAACTTTTCACCCTGATATCTCTTCTTTATCTCTTCTCTTTAAATCTTTCAAATTTTCCCATTGGAGACAAATTTCAGGATGTTTAGAGATAGAGATTTTGAACGTTGAAGCGTGAAATTAATCCGTTATCCCAAAGCATCAAAAACTCGTTTATCTTCAATCAATCTGTTCTGATATAGAGGTACACGAAATGCAACGTGGAATCTTTAGATTGGTTGACACGTTGATGTTGCAGAGTTGTGCAGAGACACCAAAAAATGGCGCATAATAGAGAATTCCTTTTATCTTGAGCTTTAGTGAGGAATCTCCAACATTCCGTACCGACACCTTTTGTTTGTGAGGACCATTAAAATATATTCTTTAATTTCATCGCCTTTTCTCCTGAAATGCATCAAAAGGATATTTTATTTCTCACAAAAGCCGTTAGTAGCACATGTGTCATTTAATTCTCTAAGCGTAAAAAAATAACTTATCTTTTATATGGAAAAGCTAACTCAGCACAACTGAGTAGATATCTTATTAAACTATGTAGTACTCAACACCAACTCAACTTTTCCTACTCTAAGCCGTAACTTAATTAATCACTCAGTAAACTGAGTTATTTTTCCTTAAACAACCTCAAGTAAACTTCATTAATTAAGAGTATACTTAGTACTCAATTAATTATACTATCCTATACAGTTTGTTATTTCCAAAACATTTAGTACTGTGAAGTACTATTAACTTGGATTCAATGGGACAAATTCGAAAGCTGTGAAGAGAAGAGAAATTGAAAATCAAGTTAGGATGAAAAGTTTGCAACAGTTACTTCCAAGACCTTCAAGTATAAATAGAAAACTGAAGCAAACGTTCAAACTTGGTGAATCACCTCAAATTTCTTAAGAGCTGAAATACTGTCAAAATATTCCCAGCATTCAGAATTTCCAACTCAAGCATTCCGAAAGCAAACACAAATTGCTCAATCAGTTTGTAATAGAGAGAAATCTAGATTTAACATTGTAAAAGGATTCAATGCATTTTATAATTTGAAATCCTTAGTTTGCATCTTTCAAATTAAATATGAGTGATAGTTTAGGAATAGTACCTAAACTATATTTGAGTGGTAGTTAGAAATGAAAGTACTTTCTGTAATCGATTCTACCGCCGTAAAGGCTTCTCCGCATAAGGAAGGAAAAAAACACTAGTGGATTAAAACTCGGAAAGAAATCCAAGGACTAAGGGTAGGCTCGGGGCCAAACCAAGATAAATCTCAGGTGTTATATTTCCAAACATTTGTCGTTGTCTTTATAGTGTCTTTGCTCATTCATCATTCTCTCTGCTTTTGTAAGTTCTCCTTGAAAACTAATCCAAGCTGAGTAAAAATACTCAGCACATATTGAAGATAAACTACACTCAGCAAAGCTGAGTAGTTTATAGTTTTTAGACCAGCGAACAACATAAGTTACTCAGTACACATTTAAAAACTAAACTTAGAAAAGAGTTTTTATAAATCCTAAAAAGAACCAAGTAACTGCATTCACCCCCTCTGCTCAGTTATTTAAGTTATTTCTGACCAACATTTTCTTTATTATTTTGTTAGTCTAATCAGTCATTTTTTAAAAGAAAAATTCAGTTATGATAGCACCACACTTATTATAAATGTATTTAAAGTTTTATTTAAGTAATTTCGAAACTATTATAGAAATTCACATTTACATATTCTCATTGATAAATAAACCGAGAAATTGCTTTTAATTGAGTTTGATAATCACTTAAACCATGGTTGTCAGACTCGACTCAGCCCCTCGAACTGGTAAAGTTAGAGGGTTAAACGTTAGTGGGTCAACTGGGGTTGAATTTAGTTAAATCATTCTGAATAAATTTATTGAAAATGTTTCAATTTTTTTAAGATTAAATATGTTTTATTAAACATCAAACTATTGTGTAATATAAAATTAAGATCAAAGATATTATAAAAACATTTACTAATATTTACACATAATTTTCATTTCGTTAACTAGCAACACAAAAAACCTATGATCCACAGCTAAAACTAAAAAAATAGAAATCATTTGTTTGAAATTATATATAAATTCAAATATTAAACTTATGAAGTCGTAACACAAATTTTTGCAATAACAATAGAAAAAATGAATATAGAAAAATAAAAAAGACTCATAAAAATTAGTTTAAATAAATTTTTTGAAAATTCTAGATCTTATGATAGAATTTTATAAAAATAAATTTTATATAGTGATTAATCAATTAACCCGTCTCAGGTCACCGAGTCAATGATCCAACCGACTGGGTGAACAAGTTTTTAGCAGGTGTTAACAGAGACAGATAATGGCAGGTGCGTAAAGACCACGCGAGACCCCAGGCGGATTACATCCGCCTGGAGCGGAGAGATATTATGGTGATGCTTGGAATGTTCCTACCAACCTAAGCGGTTCCCATCCGTCCCGAGAGCAAAACCTTGGTGATCATCCAGGCGGATTGAGTCCAGCCCAAATCGGAAAGAAACCAAGTTTTCCCCTAATCTCATAGAGATGTGCAGACGGTCACCAAGTTGAGTCAGCTTGTCCGTTTATACTGTCTCGACGCCTCGGGAGCACAGAGTCCAGTTGAGAGTCTAAGTCCACGAAAGAGACCTTAACAATTGGAACTCTCAATTTAGATGAACTTTATCTTATCAACAAGATAAAGATTCACTCAAGCTAGAACTCTGGTGATTTACATTATTGGATCAGAGATCAAGGAGTATAAAAAGACCCTTTGGGTCACCACGCAAAGGTACTTGCTGAAAAAAACTAAAAAACTCCCCACCTCCTCTCTTAAATCTGATCTAACTTAAGCATCGGAGAGGCTACGCCGGTCACACGGCTAGTCCCCCATAGCAACGATTTTTGTCTTACAGGAACCATTAGACCACGTCAAAGAGGTGCTTTTGGAATTAGCTTCAGTCAAAGAATCAGTGAGTGGAACCACGTTCCAGGCTTAATTTAACATTGGTGAGGTGAGCGTGGACTGAATTTACTTGCTCAGGCGAGAATCTTAGTTCACAAGAACATTTTGAGAATCAGAGATTTCAGTTCATAGTCAGAATCAAATGGCTCACGATGGAATTAGTAATCAACCCCCGACCACGGGGATAACTATCACGGGAGCGTCACCGCCTAAGACTGGCGAACTCCCCTAAGGTGATAGACTCCTTGGAGGAGACAACCCACTCCTCCTGTTGCAACAGAAGTATAAAATTGCCCCAGAGGAGATGGAGGCAGATCAGAAATCAGTCATACAAACATACATCTCCTCTAGCGTGATGTATAGCGACTTGAGCAGAGCAGGTTTGGTCCTATCCAGACGTGACACAATACCACCTTGAAATTTAATTGATGATTTTGACAGTGCGTCACAGGGACAAATGCCGCCCCACCTTTATAACATTACTCCGCCAGTTTTCACGACCGGCATCCCTCACACCAATCCCCAAATTACTTCTGTCACATTCTCGAATGCCTCGGGTACCATAACCACGAAACCCATGGGATAAAATCCAGTCGAGAAGATAACTCAATTTTCATTGCTTCAGGGATTGATATCTGCAATGAAGGATGGTCAGATTCCGCCTGGAGACATAGGGCCAATGTTGGCCGCCATCCAAGGACTAGGAACAGGTAAGCTGCCTGAACCGAGCCCGAAGGCTAGAAATTTAAAATGGTCTATTGAGCCAGAAAGTTAAGAAGAAAATGACCCGAAATTTGAAAAGAAAGACAAGAAGCTTTTTGCAAAGTTGACTGTCCCTTATCAGGAGGCAACATCGAGAACTCACTTTTTGCCATTCAAGAGAAACATCCTTGATCAGACATTGCCCAGGCTCATTTACATACCTACTTTCGATAAGTATACGAGAAAAGATGATCCAAATTATCATCCTGCTGATTTTAAGAATCAAATGGAGATGGTAGGGGCCATAGAAGCGTATATATGTGGATACTTCTCAGCCACGCTAGGTGGACCAGCAGCTCGATTGTTCACCTCACTACCCCCTAACTCCATAGGTAGCTGGGACAAGCTTAGGGACGCATTCTGCAAGCATTTTTTGGGTTCCGCCCCAGCTAGGCTGGTGACTAGGAGTTTACACGAAATTGTGCAAGGGTCGGAGGAAAGCCTTCGTAACTATTATAATCATTTCAATGAGGCTTACCTGGGAGTACGAGACTTAGATTTCAGCACTGCTAAAGAGGGTATGCTAAAAGGCACGCGAAGTAGAGACCTTAGGAATACGATCCTCACTAGGCATCCAACAATAAATGCTTGGCATGGCCAATGACCTGATCCCAGCAGATGAAATAAATTTCAATAAAAAAAAGAAGGTTGGTGTAGAGAAACAAAGAGGGAGGACAGACCTAGACATGACGAAAGGAGGCGGAAAGGTCAAGGCGGATCTACTCAAGGCGGATATCTTTATCGAGAAGAAGACCGCCCTAGGTTGAATGCATCTTTGAACCAGATACTAGTGGCAATAAAAAAGACTCCAGAAAAGAAAAACATTCGTTTCCCTAAAATTCCCGAGGGAGTCTCCTTGGGGTGGGATTTGAATAAATATTATGATTACCAAAAGGCTAGGGGTCATCACGTTGATGATTATAGATCTCTAGCCGACATAGTGCATGAGCTTATCAAAGCTGGGAAACTTAGCCAGTTCATAAAGGGAATCACAAGAAGACAAGAAAGGAAAGAAGGAAGTGAAGACGAGAGGGAAGATGACTCGAATAAAAAGTCCAGTGGTACAGAAGGAGTTATCATGGTGATTGCAGGCGAACTAGAGTTCGAGTCACCCAAAAAGAAAGCTAAGGGCTCATCCAGCAAGAAGAATAATGTTAACGGCGAGGCGGAAATCTTGAAAACATTCAGGAGAGATTCACTAGTCGAAAAGTAGCACGCCAATCCCATAGTCAAAGAAGTAATTATGGAGAACTTCATAGTAAGAAGAATCCTTCTAGACACGGGCAGCTCAGTGAACATCATCATCAAGAGTGTTGTGGAGAAGTTGGGAGTGCACCACTCCCAGATTCGAGCCCGATGTTCGTCGCTCATTGGGATTAACGGCCAACCCATACAATCAATGGCGAAGTTACGTTGGAGGTGGAAATGGGGAGCCTCAAGCATAAGTTCCGCAGGAAAGTAGAGTTTACCATCGTTGACATCTTAGTAGGGTTCAATGTCATATTGGATAGGCCTTTCCAAACCGAAACCCGCATGCTCATCTCCCCAATGGACTTGGTATTTCACATACTAACTACGAAAGGATTGCGGTAATAATAGGCAACCCCCAAGTAGCTCATGAGGCATACCTGGCCTCATTACACGGGGAATCACTCTTGGTGGAATAGGAGTTGGAGGTGGGCCAGCCGGAGAAAATCGAGGTGGCGGAGGAGCTGGAAGAGCTCAAAGTTGGCCCAGAATGTTCGTTGAAAATTGGAAGAAACCTTTGCAACGATGCGAAGGCAGAAATAATCTGCGCCCTCACAGACCAACAACATGTCTTTTCATGGTCGTCAAAAGATCTTGTGGGTGTCAAACCTGAGGTTATACAACATAGGCTGAACTTGAACCCAAGTGCCGAGCCAGTCATCCAAAAGAAAAAGAAAGCATGCGCTCGAAAGGCAGAGGGCCATTGAAGAAGAGGTAGACAAACTCTTAAAAGCCGGACACATCAGAGAGGTCTATTATCCGAGCTGGTTGTCCAACATTGTGCTAGTGAACAAACCAAGCGGAGCCTACAGAATATGCGTAGACTTCACTGATGTGAAAAAAACCACTCCAAAGGACTCTTACCCACTCCTAAGCATGGATCAATTGGCGAACGCAATAGTAGGCTTTGTAGTCTACTCGTTGTTAGACGCCAAGTGTGGGTATAACCAAATACCGATGCACCCCGCTGATGAAGAAAAAACATCCTTCATAACCCACCAAGGCACTTACTGTTATACGGTCATGCCCTTTGGTTTGAAAAATGCAGGAGCAACATATCAAAGGCTGATCAATGAAATGTTCCGAGACAAGATAGGAAAATCAGCGGAGGTTTACGTAGACAATATGATAATAAAGAGCAGAAGTGAGGTGGATCATGAAGAAGACATCCGAAGGGTTTTCAAAGTACTACAAGAATACTGCCTGAAACTCAATCCGGAGAAATGCACATTTGGAGTAAAAGGTGGCAAATTCTTAGGATTCATGATTTCTTAGCGAGGGATAGAGGCCAACCCAGAGAAGATCGAGGAAATTCTGAAAATGGAACCATCAGAGAGGCTACGCCGGTCACACGACTAGTCCCCCATAGCAACGGTTTTTGTCTTGCAGGAACCATCATACCACGTCAAAGAGGAGCGTTTGGAATCAGCTTCAATCAAAGAATCAATGCGTGGAACCACGTTCCAGGCTTAATTTAACAGCAGGTTAATTACATAGTGAGTTTTTAGCATGACTCAACTGGCTCTTGTCATAGGATTCAGGTTTGACTGATCATACCAGGTCTGACCACACTGTTTTAACTATTAAATTCTAATACATGTTACAAGTTTAACAAAAAAAAAGTTAAAATAATCACAACCCATACATTATTTTTTGAAATAAAATTATATGAAGTAGAAGATTTTGAAGTCTAGAACTAAAAACTGTAACCGAGTATTTATCAAAATAGAGTATCCAATATTTTTATTTTGAAATGCTAATAACATGAAAAGATATAAATTAATGTTGGATTTCCTATAAAAAGCAAACGAGAAAAAGTTGCCTAGTTTGTTGAAAGTCAAAAGTCAAAATCCTCAATAAATGAAAGAAAAAATTAATTAAAAAATATGAAAAGAGAGAAAATACTAAATAGAGAAGAGAAAGCTCTTATAAAATACACAAGCACAAAAATTGGTGTTTAATTAAAATCCTATCTATTTTTGGAAGGCTTATATAAACAACAAAAAAAATTACTAAAACCAATTACAGCTCGTCCTTCTAATTCTCGTCCTTCTTTCTTCCCATCAACTTAAATCCTTCATATTTTTGGGCTTTTTTTCTTGTTAAGCCCTTTGATTGAAGGATTTTGTCTTCTATTCTTTCCCAGAATTTGACCTAGGTTTGTTTCTTCTTTAAACCCTTTTCATTAATTTCTGTCTTTATATTGTAATCCCCCAATTTCTCTCTTTTTTATTTACTTCGTTCTTTTAACTCATCGATTCCTAATTTGGATTTCTATTAATTATTCCCCGTTTTATGCGAATTTTTTTGTGTGTTTCAGACGAATGGTGTATTCCGTTTGATTTCTGTGACGAATCCATGAAATATGAATTCAAAAGGTATTTGTATGGTTTTACTCTGAGTTTAATTTTGATGCATTCTATTTCCTGTGATTGTATTGTATTCTTTTTCTTTGTTTTCTTTACATTAAATGAGTTTCTGTGCTCGCATTATATCTATTTATATGAAATTTTATCAACTTGTTGACAGCTGGAGTTTCTATTCTGGATTTTGTGATAATAATCTCTAAGTTTCATTATTAATTTGATTTTTCTGCATTATACTTGATGGTTTGCAATTTTTGACACGCCCATGAACTTGATTGATGATGTTTTTTCCTTTTCTTGCATTAAATCCATCTTTCTTTGTCTATAAATCTTTTTGTTTATTATAGGTGAATTATTTCTGTTTCGAATGTGTTTTATGTTCGACACCATTACACGTGTAACTTTTTGATGTTTTGTGATGTTCTTTTCTCTGCCTTGCTATTGCATTTACTGGACATGCAGGACTATTAATTTGTGCAATATCTTATGGTGCCGCAGATTAATGGTGTCTGAAATTATCAGCAAGCATTTGATTTTTGAAACTTTTGTTGTTGATTTGAAGATCGAGGAAACATTAGAATCAAGACTGGCTTTTGGTATAGCTATTAACATATTTTCGGAAAACAGTTCCATAGTTGGGTGGGAATATGTAAGTAATGATATCAACTACATTGATGAGGATTGTTGCATATTGTTGGAAGCCTTCTGTTCAGGGTGAAGATTCTAGAAAAGGTGGAGATGTTAGTGGTCGAGCCAATGAATTGTTATGGTTCAAAGATTCAGGGAACCATGTTAATGGTGAATTCTCAATGGCTGTTGTTCAGGCGAATAATCTGTTGGAAGACTGTAGCCAGCTTGAATCAGGGCCGATGAGTTTGCTTGAATCGGGCCCTCAAGGAACATTTGTTGGTGTTTATGATGGTCATGGTGGTCCCGAAGCTGCTCGCTTCGTAAATGAGCATCTTTTCCCAAACATCAAGAGTATGATTCGCCCTTCCCAAATTGAAATTATACTAACAACACACTTTCTTGAAGAGTAAATGAATGATAGATGATCATATTCATTTGTTCCTAAGGCCTGATGTCATCCTGAACTTTCAAAAGTTTTACACTTGTAAAAATGCCCTGGTTTGCCCCCTCAATGCTGCTGATTGGAGATAAAATCTAGAAAATTACATATTTGAAAAATCAAACGGGCATGTGGGAATGTGGGGGAAAACTGATGCATTTCAAACAAGTTTAGAGGCTATTTGGAATTGTTATTTTCATCAGGTATTTATTTATGGCTTATGCATATGCTGATTAAGTTGATGGTACAGAATTTGCATCAGAGACACGCGAAATGTCAGCAGAGGTTATCAACAAGGCATTTTTGGCAACGGAAGAGGCATTTCTTGGTTTGGTGAAGCAACAATGGCAGATGAAGCCAGAAATAGCTTCGGTTGGAGCGTGTTGTTTGGTAGGCATAGTGTGCAGTGGGGTTGTGTACATAGCAAACGCAGGGGATTCTCGAGTGGTTTTAGGAAGATGGGATATGGGCTTGAAGGAGGTCAGAGCAGTCCAACTATCAACCGAACACAATGCAAGCATTGAATCTGTGAGGGATGAATTGCACTCTTTGCACTCTGATGATCCGCAAATTGTCATGCTCAAGCACAAGGTTTGGCGTGTCAAGGGTCTCATTCAGGTTATAACTTGCACATTATCTATTCAACTCTTTCATTTTAAATTGGACTTGGGTTTTCAATTGAATTGACTTTGTCAAATTCTCTTGTTTGGAACCAAATAAATATTGATAGAATTCAGAATGCAAGGAACAAAACAAAAAAAAAGTTGCAATATTTCAAAAGAATTCATTTAAGTTATGCTTTTGAATATTGTTTTATTATTTTACCTTTTTATATGCTTTTAGTTGAAGCTTTTTATATGCTTTTAGTTGAAGGAGTCAATATACTTGTATAGATTATTTTGAAAAAATGTTAAATATATTAGTTAATAATCAATTGAATTCTTTATTATAAATGAAGTTTTCAAACAAAGAAATTGTTTGAGAAATCAATTCAATTGAATTTTCTTAAGCGAATTCAATTCAATTGTTTTCATTTTCTTATGGATTTGTTTTCAAACACACCCTTAAGGCTCGTTTGGTTAGCAGAATTGAATAGAATAGAAAATGATAGAAATTGAATGGAAAATATGGCAAATATACTACATTTTCATAGACTCCGACATCAGAGGGAATGACTATTCTCAGTTACCATAGATATTATGAAATAGCTTTCCTCTTTGAAATGAAGGAATAGTTATTCCATGATTCCTATAAATTTCAAGAAATAGCTGTTGCCTTCAGACAAAACATATTTATCATCTTTTCCGTTCATTTTTTATTCTATTTCATTCCGTCAACCAGACAGGCCTTTAACGCTTTTCAAATTGCTTGGGGATAAGACAAGATATGAGAACTATTTTATCAATTTTTTATTTGTAGTTTCAGAGATTCTACAAAAAGATTTTCTCTTTGATCTGTATAGCATGTAGAAGAGTAGTAATGTGACGAAATTCCGTGGTTATTCAATTGACAGAGTTTCATATAACTTGTAGGTGTCGAGATCTATAGGCGATGCCTATTTAAAGAGGTCAGAATTCAACAGAGCGCCTTTGCTGCCCAAGTTTAGACTGCCCAAACCCTTTGATAGGCCCATCTTAAAAGCAGAGCCAACGATTTCAGTGAAGAAAGTCCAACCAGAAGATCAGTTTCTAATATTTGCATCGGATGGCTTATGGGAGCACCTAACCAATCAGGAAGCAGTCGATATAGTCAGCAATTGCTCACGTAACGTATGATTTCCTTTTATATATATATAAAAAAGTTTGTGTGTATGCTATTGCCATTTGTATAATCCAATAAACTTATCAGAATTAGATCAATAATTTGTTTCGTCTCCGAGTAATTTGCCTTAGATTTTTGGTAAAGCTAATTTTGCAACACTTATGTATAATAGTTGCTCTTGGATAGACATTTTCATGATGATATTATAGTTGGAGTTTTATTCCTCGATTTCTTTGTTTAAAACCTAATTTAACTTAGTTTTTGTAGGGAATTGCAAGAAGAGTTCTGAAGGCTGCTCTTCATGAAGCGGCAAAGAAAAGAGAAATGAGATACTCAGACTTGAAAAAGATTGATCAAGGTGTGAGGAGACATTTTCACGACGATATTACAGTTGTAGTTTTATTCCTCGATTCACATTTGATCAGTCGATGCTCTGGGCGTTGGCCCCTTATTTCGATTAAAGGAGGTGTCAGCATTTCCAACAACAGGTTCTAAATCTCGACGCACAATCCTCCTTTTCTTCATTCAAACTATAAGATTATTTTTTTCCCAGAGTACAGTTTAAAGAAAGAAGTTTTCCCTTTTTTTTCTTTAATTTTATATTGTATAGCCTCGGCGATAAACTTAATTATAGAGACCCTGTAATAGATAGTGGATTTGAAGCCTCAACACATGCTTTTGGAAGAAAAAGAGCCTTGCTTAGTTGTTGTGGTATTGGCATAAAAGATTCGATGAAAGCCATCCGCTACGTTTACAAAAAGATGATTGAAATTTAACCAATAAAATATTTTTTACTTTCAGTTCATCGACTTGTTGATCTGTTTTTATAGCTGAGACAGGATTATGCATGATTAATTCATGTCAGGTCTATTTGAATGCATACCAACCATTTTGTACAAAAGGTTAGGTGTTGTATTATGATTGGTTCCCGTCTTTTTGTGGGTTTCGTTGTATGGAAAACCACGGGGAAAGAGAAAGAAGCAGTAGTAAGATTAAACCCAGAAAGCAAGAATAAACAGAGTTAAAGAAAGTTTTAATCTGCCAAAATTTCTTGTTGGAATAAATATGACTCACTGAGAAACTTTGTTTATATATACATGGTCTGTTTTTTTATTGTGAAAAAACATTTTGGTTTTGATTTCAAGTAAAAATTTCGAGTTTGCAGTTTTCTAAATTGAATGGAAAACATCAATGCATTCAGATCGAAAACCTGGTTGGAAAAATGAATTTCATTAGATCGGTTAGTTAATTCAGTTAATCAATATAATGTTGGCGTATACAAAACCGAGCCTAACTAAAGTAATTATCCTAACCAGTGAAATTTATTTTTTTTATTCACTTTTAGGTTTGAACAGTTCAGTGTCAGCAATATATTTTATAGATTTTTAGTTTATCAAATCGGTTCGGTTTTAATTTGAAATGATTGATGTACCGTAACAGAAAATTAAGTTTTATATCTCTTAAAGTATTGATTATTTGTAACATCATAATTTAACTTTAAGTAAATTAACTTACAAAATAGTTTCATAAAATAAATACGAATAATATTAAATTTGTTTTTTAATGAACTGTATATTATCTCTCAGTGACATATAATTAATTATCTAATTTAAATATTATAGTGCAACTTATTAAAATATAATGATACTGCGTTGCAACTTTAGTAAAAAATGATGTAGGAAAATATGGGTTACGTATATGGCATATTTTGGAGTGGCATAGAAGCATTTTCTACGTGTAACATATGCAAGTTTTTCCCTCATAATTTCCTTTTCTGTTATTGTGGAGAAAATGTACCCTCTCTCAGTGAGGATTTTCTTAAAGCATGAGCTAGATTATGCCCAGCAAGGTCCAAACAAGATTGAATAAATTTTTGTTGTGTTTACGAGTTGAAAATGTACCCTCTCTTAATGAAAAATTTCCGTTAAAACATCAGTGAGATCACGACCAACAAGGTTAAAATGAAGATTGAAATTGAGTTTGAGTTGGGTTTATGATGATTTGAAAATGTACCCTCCCTTTGTAAGACTCGACTTTAAATTATCAACGAGATCACGAACAAGTTCAAAATGAAGATGGACTTGAATTTGAGTTGTATTCCCATAAAATAATATGTCATTTAATTACAAAAGAGAAAATAAGTCAACCTTTAGCTCAATACAATAATAAACAAAAAAAATAAGATGGAGAGAATATAAGTATAGAACTTCCTATTTCAGAATATCAGTTGATCATTTACAATGATAAATACTACATCTATATATTTGATATCTAAAGGGGAAAGATAAATACAAATATTCATGATATAAATTTGATTAGAGTTTAAGTCCATAAAAGTGGCTTAAATATCAAGTCATCTGTTTGTAAAGGGCTTCTAACACACCCCTTTGATGTCCATCGTTGCGAATGGGATATTGCCTTACTAAAATCCTTATTAAGGAAAAACCCTTTGGGATAATTACCCTAATCAAGAGAAAAAGAGTGCAATATCTACTCCCCTGTTTGCAAGCGTACTAAAAATCTTTGAGACAACACATTCCAATGTTATAAACCAACTTCTTAAATGTTGTTGAAGGTAAGACTTTAATGAACAAGTCTGCTAAGTTGTTGCATGAATGAATTTGTTGAACACTTATTTCACTATCCTTCTTAAGGTCGTGATTAAAGAAAATCTTTGGCGAAATTCGTTTAATTATATCTCCTTTAATGTAGCATTCCATTAGTTGAGTAGTACATGCAACTTTATCTTCATATATCGTCGTCAAATCTTCTTTACCTCTTAATCATACACATTCATGCATGTCCTCATGAATTGCAATTAATCATACCAGTACTTCTGTATGTGAATAAATAACCAATTTGAGATCGAGCTTTTATGTAAATCAGATAAATATCTCGCATCTGCATATCCAACTAATTCGGGCTTGGAATAATATGAATATAATAAATCCAAATAAATGATTCCTTGAAGATAGCGCATTACATGATTAAATCCATTCCAATGTCTTCGAGTAGGTGCAACTCTATACTTGATAATAAATTAACTGATTAAGCAATATCAAGACTCGTATTATTAGCAAGATACATTAAACTACCTATTGTGCTAAGATATGGTACTTCAAGATCAAGAATATTTTCATCATTTTCTCGAGGGGGAAATATGTCATTTATAACATCAAGTGATCGTACGAACATTGAATTACTCAATGGATGTGCTTTGTCCATATTAAAATATTTTAGGATCTTTTGAGTATAATTTGATTGATGTAACAAAATTCCTTTATCAAAGTGTTCAATTGGTAAACCAAGACAAAACATTATCTTTCCAAAATCTTTCATCTCAGATTCTCTTTTTAAAGAATCTACAGCTTTTGGAATTTTTTCAGGAGTTCTAATGATATTTAAATCATCAAAATAAATTGAGATGATAGTGAATGTGGATCCTAATTACTTTGATCACTTTGATAACCTTCTTTCAATAAATATTCACTAAGACGGTTATACCACATGCGCCTATATTGATTTATTCTATATAATGATTGCAACTTTATCAAATAAAGCTCTTGTTTACCATTATTTTTTGACAATTTCAATCCTTCTTGGATTTTCACGTAAATGTCATTATTAAGCAAACCATATAGATAACCTGTAGCAACATCCATTAAATGCATTTGTAAATTTTGTTGCACTGTCAAACTAATAAGAAAACAAAAAGTTATTGCATCTATTACAAGAAAATATGTCTCCTCGAAAAGTACCTGGTCTTTGGAAAAAACCTGGTGCAACAAGTCTTACTTTATATCTCAATCCTTCATTTTCTAATTTTTCTTTCTCACAATTCCCTTTTATATCCCACAGGTTTTATACGTTTTACAGGTTTGAAAAATTTATGTTTATCAAAAGAATTCAATTCTTCTTAAATTGCATCTTGTCATTTTGGTCAATCACTTCTATCCTTACATTCTTGAACAGATTGTGGTTCGTGATCCATATATTTATTCTCAATATTCATTGCAACACTAAATGGAAAAATATGATCGATAACCATTTATCTCGATTCCATCTTTTTTTATACTAGTATAATTTATTTGAATTTCTTTGTTTTCAACCACTTCAGGTGCTTTTTACTTCTTCAAGAAGTGTATTTATAATAGTAATTATATTCTCAATGAAATAATCTATATTGTCGATAGTTTGCCTTTTTTTGAGGATTTTTATCCTTCGAACGAATTGGTCATCCACACTTCAGGCGTGTTAAAGCACTATTGTTAGTTTTTTCTTCATGAATTTCAATACGTATTAATCTATTTGCTGAATTTTGAAGATAGATTATCTTTTGGACTTCTGGTCCAAAATCCTTTGACTTAGGATTTATATAATGATTGAGAAAATGATAAAACATTTCAAAATTTCCTTTTCACTTTCTCCCCCTATTTTTGGATGATTGTTTACATCAATATGATATTCTATAAAATGTATATATATTGGGTAAAAGACCAAAAGCTAATTTGTATTGGAAAGTATATGATAGCTTGTTGGTTTTTAAACATTTAAGAGATAATGCACACATTATTGCATTTCATTACTCTGATGTAGGATTTGTTTGCATAATTAATTATCGTGCAATGAATTGTAGACGTTTAATAAATGATTCTATTTGATCATTTTGAGTATGAACATGTGCCTATTAAAACACTTTAGGTGTTTGTACTTCTTCAGGAAGTTTACTTACATTAATGACTAAACAATTCACATCATGGTGAATTAGTCCACATATATCACATTGTATGTAATAAAGATTCAATTCCAACCTTACTCTTAAAAGGTTTCATTATCAATTTCTTTTCGAACAATTAACATAAAACAATTCATTATGTTGAAGAAACTTCTAGTTCCTCAATGTATGCTCATATGCATTTCTATAATTTATCTCATTGTCACTACTACATAAGTGAACAATTGCAATGGCATTTTAGTGTTACAATTGGTGCTATAACCATTGCATTAGGTCATTTAACCGTTGTAGTAGTAAAAATTCAGCCGTTGCGAATATTAGCCTTGCATTAGGTCTATTGTAACGGTTATGAGCATCTAATGCAACAGATTCATATAATTATATCAAACCATTGCAATAGCTCTATTGCAACGGTGTTATCGAGCTAATGCAATGGTTGTTTATTTTTTGAACCGTTGCATTAGAGGTTCCTACTGTAATGGTTGTACAAATTACCCGCTGCAATAGGATAATCTAATGCAACAGTTTATTTTACAATTATTTAACAGAGAAACCTGATGCCAACGGTGACACAAACAACTGTTGCAATAAATAGACCTACTGTAGCAGTCATTTTGTAAA